>PVJX010017911.1:0-37511 GCA_004027295.1 Dolichotis patagonum
CCCATCCCATCCCATCCCATCCCATCCCTCCCTTTTCCTCCATAGGGCAAAGCCATGCATTGCTTAAACAACTCCTGGCCTCTTTCCCAAATATGCAATTTGGGAAAGAATATGTGTCCCTTCAGTGATGGCTGCAAGGGGACGAGGTCTCAGCCATGGAGGGGGCTTGGGTCCCTTCTCCAGCTCCGTGGCTTATGGCGGGAGAATCTTTCTACGAATGCCTCCTACATGCACACCTTGTGTGCAAGGCTGCGGGGAGTGGAGACCCAGGAAGGTTCGCCGCCCTTGCTGGCGTGTCCAGTCTGGTCAGGGGCAGATCTTTTACACATTTTATAGCCCTATTAGCTCTAGGTCTTTTGGATAAGGGTGACCAGTTGATCATTAACCATTTGCTACGTGTGGCATTCCGAATTCTGGCCCAAGATAGCTCAGGCCAGCACGCTGATTCCATCTACCCATTGGGCCATGGCTGGGTGGGCCTGGCTTCCTGCAGCTGGTGGGGTGAATTCTCTTGATGCCAGGGCCGGGGCATTCACCGAAGCCCTTATGGCTCCCTTAGGCTCTGGCAGAACCGCTTAATTATCATTTTTGGAAGTCTGGCTGCCCATGTAGTCTCCAGTTTTCTTCCCAAGGCTGTGGGCAGCCAGCCCTGAGAGGGAATAGGAGCTTTGGACCTGCGTCCCTTCTGCACTGTCCCTGGCAGCAAGACAGCTCCCCAGCCTGCCTGGGGTCCTTCTCCCCTAGCTGGGCTCCATGCCTGGTCCAGGATACCATTCCTTCTTCACCGAGTTTTTTACCAGACTTCTAGAAACATTTTTTTTTTGGTTGTCTTTCTGAGACCGGCTCTCACTGTGCAATTCAGACACATCTTGAACTCACTTTGTAGCCCAGGCTGGCCTCGAACTCGCAGTGATTTTCCTGCCTCAGCTTCCCTCGTGCTGGGACTATAGACGTGTGCCACCACATCTGGCTCAGAAACATCTTATTTTTTGCAGAATCTAAAGGCAGGTGGGAAGCACCAAGAAAACAAGGTACCTGTAACCTGAAGGCCTGGGTCCCACACCCAGCTGGTCCCACCCTGATCCTGGCAGCAGAGTCTGGAAGACAATGTCTGCTCTGTTCATGGGCCAGGCCCCTGTGACCCCAGAGCGGGCTGCATGCTTGACTCACGGCCTCCAGCTCCTGGGGTGTCTCAGACGCCTCTTCCAGAAGCCCTGCGAGTGCCGTTGCAGATAGACCCAAGCTGCCTCTGCCTTCTTCTGCACTCAACTTCGCTGAGGAGAGAAAATGCCAGAAACGCAAAGGCCTCTGTCTCAGGGTGGGTCCCACCTGTGACCAGGAAATAGACCGAACCATGATGGCTGCAGGGAGCTGCCCTTTGCCTGGCCTTGAAGTCTCACTCCTGTGACCCTGGGGAAGCTGGTGACAGGCCTATGGGCACGTGGCCCGCTGCCCGTGTTTACTGAGGCCTCCCTAGGAGCCTGCTGCAAGCGTGTTATCTTAATGTACATGATGGCGCTCAGTCCAAGCCTGCTAAATGTGCCAGCCTGCCCCGGAGTACCAGCTGGCACCTGTCACTCTGGCACCATTATTTATAACTGCACCCCCCCAAGCAAAAATTCTCTGATGCCCCAGTATGCGCAATAAAGTGCAGGGCTCTCCAGTCCAGGTCCCTGAAGAGCCCCGAGCAAAACCCCCAGTTTGTGGATGCGCAGACTCAGGCTCAGGGAGGGCGGGAGTTGCCCAAGGAAGGTCACCAGTGAGAGCACAGATTAAAACCCTCAGAGGTGGGGCGGGGAGCCACAGCCCTCACATCCGCCCATACAGGTGGGGGCCTCGAAGGGCACTTGCAGGATCAGGGAGCGCTGTGGGAGGAAGGGCAGGGTGGAGGTCCCTGCAGAGGCCTGACCTTCCCAGGACCCCTTGCCAGCGGCCAGCAGCCGGGATCCCGGGAAGAATTCTGCCGAGAGAGAGCTTTTTCCCCTTCAAGGAATAAAAAGCACACACACACATTCCTCTGAACCAAAGGTGTGTCGAGGAGAGGAGGGCAGGTCCCTGGGGCGGCCAGCTGCCAGCAGCCCCGGGACGTGACAGCTCCTGAATGCTGCTGGCACCAACTCTGACCAGGCATTTGCAGTGAACGGTGGTGCCAGGAGAGGGAGGGTGGCCTTCCACCAGCTTGGCACCTCTGCCATGTGACGGCCACCTCCCCTGGGGGAGGGTGGAGTCACTCCTCTTGGGCCAAGGGGTGCAGACCCGAGGCACTCAGCTCTGTGGGATCTTCTGTGAGGGCAGCACGCTGCCGTCCCCGTCTGGATTGGCAGGTGGGAGGCGGGTGGGCAGGGGCCCATGATCGGCATCCCAATCAGGACACGGGAGAGCATGCCTTTGAGCGGTGTTGTTCAAAGTTAGGGGTTGTAAGGAGAATAATTAGAATCAGGACACGGAATTTATAATATTGTTTTATGATGGTCACCCAGAGTTAACACAAGAAAATGCAGGAAATCTATCCACAACACTAAAGGCATAGAATATTTAGCCAAGGGCATGAATCCCACAGCAGTGTCCCACATGAGTCCAGATAAAGACCCAGAGCCCATGACAATGCCTCCCACGAGTCCAACTGGAGGTCTAGAGCCCACAAGAAGGACTCATGCCAATCTCTTACGGATCCGTGCTGGGAAGGCCCAAAGGTCAGCAGTGGAAACTAGGAAGTCTATGTCAGCAGGGTGAAGGAGCTGTGCTGGTAGGTTGAGGGTTCTACGCTGGAGCCGAGAAGTCACACTCACAACAAAGACCGGGGCTGTCCTGAAAAGCACCACAGCCATCCTCAGCGACACAGAGGTCCCAAGCTCCTCCTGTGACAAGCACAGTCGAGTACATGCCAGGTAGCCAGTGTGACGAGTTCATCCTGGAGACCAAGCGGCACACATCTTCCCCTCTGGAGCCAAGAAGCAATGCTCGATGTGAGGGCCAGAGCTTCTCCAGAACCAACGGCCCAAACAGCAACACGAAGGAGAACCCACAATGCCTCAACAACTCAACACACCAATGCCTAGCTTCTCCTCTACGTCTCCATTTATGCTGGCAACTTTCCTCAGGCGGAACATCTAGGCTCAGCGCCATGCTGATTTAATTCAGCTGGCGTTAATTTGACCACCGGTTCTTAATCCATAACAAACAGTTCCCAGCATTCCTCCTGGATAGCACTCTGCGGTTTGCAAAGCCCTGCCCTGTTGGGGGTCCCCACAGCTGCCCCTGAGTCAGGCGCTGTCACTCCAGCGCTGTCACTCTTTGGATTCAGCAGAGCCACTTGTCACTTCTGGAGGCGGCTTGTGCCTGCCCTATACCCTTGGACTCTACTGCAGTCCTGAGAGCAGGCCCCAGGCCCCGCTGCCCAGGACTCCAGGGCCCACCGGCTGCCTATGTGTGTTTTGCAATAAGGAACGATGCCTTCACCCAGAAGCTGAGGTGTGTGGGTTTGCCAAGGCTGCTGTGACAGGTGACCACAAGATTGGAGGCTTAAAACAGTATAAATTTATTCTCTCAGTGGATCTGGAGGCCGGAAGTCTATGGTCAAGGTGTCAGCAGGGCCACCCTCTCCCCCAAAGGCTCAGGGGAGTCCTTCTTCCTGCCCGACCCAGTCCTGGAACCCCAGGTGTCTCTAGCTCATGGTTACCTCACTGCAGCTTGCCTGGATTTCCCCCGGCCTCCTCTTCCTCCATGGGAAGGAAGCCTGCTCTTACCGCTTAGGAGGACCCTTGTCTTTGGGGTGAGGCCCCTCCAGGATGATCTCACCTCAAGGTCCCTTTTGATTACATGTGTGAAGTTGCTATTTGCAAATAACGTCATGCTACAGGTTTGGGGATCCCATGTATCTTCGTGGGGGCTGCCACCAGCCCACTATGGGAAATCTCACAAATGAGTCTGATTTGCCATTTTCTCTGGAGTCCCTGGCGTCCTTGACCTCTGTACCTCCCGTGGCATCAGAGGGGGCTGGATGGCAGAAGCCTGTGCCCAGCAGGTGGGGCTGGCACCCGTTGGCCATGACCCTCATTTCACAGACAGGGAAACTGAGGTAGCTGAAAGTGAGTTCTTGTCAGGGTACCCAGCCCATGGTGCAAATCCCACTGAACCTTTTGCTTTATCACAGCAAAAGGGTTTGGGGCTGGGGGGCACCTTTGACACAGGGAAGCCACCTGGGGCAGCTGCTCAATTTTTATTTTCGGACCAATGTTTCTTCTCCCTCCACTGAATCAGGCTTGCTGGGCCTTTCCTGAGCAACATCATTTGAAGGTTAAGGGAAAGAATGCGGGCGTGGGTTGGAACCCAGAGAACAGTGACAAGAGAGAAACTCTTAAGTACAGTGGCCACTTCAAGCCATATGGCGAGCATATTAGAAACTTCAAGATCTCACCTCGGATTCCCTTCCTTTGTGCATCTAGTATGTTCTTGACCCCAAGTGAGGCCTTCAGGTGGGGAATGGAGGAGAGGGGTTCTGACTCTGAACCTTGGGGGCACAGGGGATGCTGGGAACTGATTAATGCATGCCCTAGGCGAGGGTGAGCACAAAGATGTGTGGGTACAGTTGCCTGTGGGTGCTGGGATAGGAGCTGAGCCCAGAACAGAGGGTTGGGTTGTACAGAGATCTTCTTCAACCTGTCCATTTCACTGTCAGGCAAATTGAGGTGGCTCAGTGTGAGGCACTGCTGAGCTTTGGCTACCCTGTGTGCAAACCCCACAGTGGTACTGTCACTCTGGTCACCGGGAGGATTAGTGGCAAAGCCTCGGGTCACAGTCACACAGGAACCAAGTCTCACAGCAGGGTGAGGAGGAAGATCATGCTTCCTTTCTGGATTCTTGGGGGCAAAGGTGGAGCAGGAACTTGGCCTCTGGGTAAAAGGAGAGTTGCTAGAGTCCCATCCTGATGTTATGCTCCCCTTCTTGTTGGACATACAAATCAAGGGCAGGGGTGGGCATTGTGGCCTGGTTAGTAGACCACATTTTCCACACATCCAGTAGCTGGAGAAGTGTATCAGCTAGCTTTTGCTGTGTAACAAACAGTCTCAAAGCTTTGGGCTTGAAATGAACGTGGACCTGTTCATGTGGGAACAGACGTGTCCAGTTCCTGGGAGGCGGCCTGGATACACAAAAGCTTTTCAAGATTGTGCTTGCATCCTGCTTGTTCCTGTCTTTTTGGCCAAAGCAAAGGTTCAAGGGTGGAGCATCTCTCAATGAGTCAGATCATCATGTGTATAGGGAAACATGAACAAATTAGGGTCATCATGGCTACGATCTCTTTATATGACTTAGTTCAGTAAGCTCTAAGCAGAGTGGGCCTTTTAGAAGTTTCCTTCAAGAGACTAAGCATACTCCTTTCCTTCTTTCCTTCATCCTGCTGCTTGGAATGTGGATATGATCGCTGGAGCCCCAGCAGCATTTTAGACTATAAAGACAAGAGCCATGCCCTGGAGATGGTGAATCAGTAAGTTAGAAGGAAACTTCTTGGGGCCTTGGATAGTATATGACTGGACGTCATCTCTTACACAAGGGGAAGTTACATGGGGTCACTTGGCATTCTGATCCATATATTTGGCAAATCTCGGCTCCCTGGACATGAGTATTTGGGTGGTTTTTCAATACACACAGGGTAGCAGAGGGGTGAGTTTGAAGTAACGAAGAGAGCCCTTCTAAGGGGCCTGGAAGAGGTCTCCATGGGCTTCTTGCATGGCTTATTTGAAGAACGACTCCTGAACTCTCCTGTGCTTTGAAAGGTGAGCAGATCCTGGGGCGCTGTCTGCGGGGGCAAATTCCTCCACTGGTGAGCTCATGCTCCACTGGCCGGAAGAGGTGGTCTCTGGGGTGTGACTCGGAAGGGCGCATGTCCTCCCGCCTCCTGCCTCCTCTCTGCCATCTTGGCCGCCAGGACCCGAGCAGCTGTCCTCTGCTCTGCCCCTTCACCGTGCTGTTCGTGTGCAGGAGCCGGAGGCTGTGAACTATGCTGTGGGCCCAAATAAACCTCTCCTCCTCTGAGCTGTGCATGTTGGGTATCTATCCCGGCCAAGATGGGTACCTCTGACGTTAGCGTGTCGGGTCAAACCTTGGGAAGTTGGGCCTCTGGGGCTTGTACCCCCTTTAGGGAGGTGGCAGTGGGAACCATTGTATTCCACGGTGGCCTTGCCACCGAGTGCCCCCAGCAGGCCTTGCAGCAGCTCTGTTGTTGTTTTGTGGCTAAGGATGCTGAGAACTTAGTAACCTGTCAAGGTCACGTGACCTAGCCGTGAAGATTCGAACCCAGAGCGCAAGACTCATCGGACAGCTTCTGAACACCTGCCAGTTCCTGGCATGCATCACTGTGGTGGGGACACTGTGTGGCAGGAACAGACCCAGCTTGTGCTGTGGATCCTTCTTGTGGAACCAGAGACACATGGGTCAGAAGAGTTCCCTTGGCCACGTGGGGTGAGACCCTCTAGTCCGCGTGTCTGAGGGGATGCTGCAGCCCAGCTCTGCACTTTTTTTTGAGCCAGGGTCTCACCATGTAGTAGTGCAGACTGGTCTTGTTCTCACTATGTAGTCCAGCTCGCAGACCTCACAGTGATCCTCCCGCCTCAGCCTCCCAAGTGCTAGGATTACAGGCAGGCTCAGCCTAACTCTGCAGCCTTAAACTGTGAGCCTTGGTTTCCTCACCTGTCGGATAGGACACTGACCTGCTTGCGGTGCCGGTGGGAGGATGTGAGGCATCGCACAGGGGCCACTCCCCTGCAGGAGGTTCTGTCAGTTCCCCGTGGGGACTCCAGCCCCCGGCATGGTTTTCTCCTTGGCTTCCAGCTGGAGTTGGGGGAGGGTACAGGAAGTGGACAATCCTAGTTCTGGGCTCAGGGTTCAGCCAGTTCCTGGCTGCTGGGCAGGGCTGGGCAAGGCTGAGTCAAAAAACAGGCTGGGTGCACAGGATCATCACATGTGCATGGTGCTGTGAGGGTGGCTCAGAGTCCAGCACATGCGCTCGAGCCCTCTGCTGTGGAGGAGGCCTTGGGTCAGGCGGCCACTCTTGCTCCTGTCCACTGGATCCCTGGCATGCCGAGGGCGGGCTGGGAGGAAGGTCCTAGAGTGTGGGGCAGCTCTCGTTGGTGCCTCAGAGCTGGGAGGCTGCAGGGCCCTCTGGGGCCCATCCTGTTCCGGGGCCCAGGAGCTGCCATGTTGAGCTGCAGGCACAGGGCTGCCGGAGGGCGCCAGCAGGGGTCTCTTCAGCAAGTTGGTAGCATGTGAGAGAGGGCTGTCTCCCTCCCCTACTGGCCCATGTGCTGCTGAATCAAAGCCCACAGCCCAGGGACTTCTACAGCAGACACTTACTGTCGCTGTCCTGGAGCTGGAAGTCCAGGTGTCACAGGGCTGGTTCTCCTGACGCCTCTCCCCTTGGCTTGCAGATGGCTTCTCCTCTCTGTGTCCCCACGCGGTCATCTCCATGTGTGTTGGTGCCCTAGTCTCTTTATAAGGACAGAATAGACTGGGGCCACCAAGGTGACACTTAGTTTCCTCTGGAAGTCCCTGTTTCCATTCATACTCACATCGGAGGCGTTGGAGGTCAGGACTTTAGTCTATGAATTTGGGGGTGTGCAGCTCAGCCTGTGATGTGTCCTGGAAGGAAGGTGCCAGTGTGGAGAGGGAGACCTTGTTATCAGCCGTGGGTGACCTTGCTCCAGCATAGGGCACTGGACATGCGCTACGCCCTGTCCAGGGCTCAAGGGGGTCCCACTCGGGGGACTCACAGAGCTCAGGACTCTCAAGCTGTGGGCCCTTTTGCTCCCTCCGGTCACCAGCTAGCCCTCCAGTCCTGCTCCGGGACTGGCCTCTGCCACCTTCAGAGAAGACTTGGAGCCCCTGGGTGTGCAGCACACCTGTGGACAAGCACCCGCTCACAACTTGGCAGCCTTGCCAGGGCCCTTGCAGTGAGGGGCGCAGATCCTGTGGCCACTTGCTGGCCATATGAAATCAATGAGCTGATTTCCCTCTGCTTCAGTTTCCTTGTTGGTCAAGTAAGCTCACAGCGAGCCTCTGCAGGGCTCAGGAGGCAGCGACGTGAGATCCTAGAGCGTGGCCTGCCCTGGGAGCTGATGGCAGTAAGTGAAGAGGACAGACACACAGTGAGGTCAGGCCCTATGTGGCTGCTCAGAGGAACCAGAGGTGGGCAACAGGTGTATTCCTACTGCTTAGCAGGTGGAAACTGAGGCCTGGCTGGGTGAAGTGCCTGGTCCGACGATATGGGGTCATGTTTGATGGAGGCCAGGCATCCTCTGTGTCCTGACTGCCCCTGTCTTGGCCCATGGCTCCCGAGGAGCGGCCAGCCCTGTCTCAAGGAAGCTGCTCCTTTAAGTGTGGTGACTGGGCCTCTTTGTTCATGCAGGCAGCAGTGGCCTCCCTGTCCCTGGGAGGGGACCCAAACAAGAAGCATCCTGGGGGACATGGTGGCGGCTCCTGTGTCTTATAGCCAGTCCTCCAACCTTATCCTGTCCGTCCTCACAGCCTTTCCTCCCCGGACCCCTGGGCACCCGTTCCCTCTCCTGCAGTGTCTCCCAAGGGCAGTGGCCCTCATGGCCTTACAGGTGGTGGAGACTTCTGAGTTTGGCTCAGTGATCTCTGCTGGCCACTGACCAAATTTCTGTCCCCTCTTGGACCTTCAGGACCTCTGCATCTCAGGTACCTGGGGCCAGGTCTCTCCCAGCACCGCCCCCCACCCCAGCTTCTGTCCATGTCCCTGGCTGAGGCTTCTGAGTGCGTCTTCCCTGTGACCTTGAAACTTTGCCCTTGACCTCTTACTTTGTGCTTACCCTTTGCTGGTTTGGGGGTGCACTGCCTGGGGCTTGGGCTCCTCCTCCTCAGCCTCCTGCTCCTTTTGTGCTATTCTCCATGGCGTTGAGGCCTCAGAGCTGTGTCTCTTTCTCAGTGGCCTTGTCTCTTCCTGCCCTGGGGACCTGCTCAATGCTCCTCCTCTGCCCAAATCACTTGCTCTGCTATTCAGACCCTAACACGCCCCAGCTGGGAAAGCTGTGAGCAGGGCCCCAGGCAGAATTGGAGAAGGGGTACCCCGTGCACCTGCCACGCAACCTGCCCTGCACCTGTGCCTGAGAGTCACAGGGAAGCCATGACACTTATCAAGGGGTACTAGGCACGCATCCTTGGCACTTCCTGTGGCTTCTTCGTGAAACAGAAGACGTCATCATCCTTGTAGTATAGATGTGGGACCATGTGTGTGGAGGGGAATGGCCTTGGATTCAAGAGAAATGTTCCCAGAACCCTAGAAGATGCAGCCCCTCGCTGTGCCGGGGTTAAGGTAGGGCGAGGAGATCAGTAAATGTGTCTTACAGGAGATGGCTTGAGGCTTTGAAGCTTAGGTAGGAGTTCACCAAAGGTGAACATTGGAGGTGGGTTTTCCTGGTGGAGCGAGTAGGTAGAAGAGTGATGCTGGGTGGGTGGGTGGCTGCATGCTGGTTACCTAATGTCCTTCAGTCTTGTGGAGGCCAACAGTTGTCTAAGACACTGGACCCTGATCCTGACCACTCTAGATCTACCCTTCCTGTTGGTCAGGAGAGGTGGCCCTGTGGTCCTGTCCTCAGCTCCCCAAGTCCCTTGCTGTGGCTTGTGTCTTGTGTGTCACAGTGGTGCTAGTGACAGGTGGTAGAAACTCCTGAGAGGAGTGGCCTGAGGGGAGGTCTAGTGGTCATGGGGGTGGCCCTCAAAGGATCAGCTGGACTCCTCCCCTTCCTCTCTTTGGACCTGGCCATATGTTGAGGTCAGCCACATACCCCTCCCACAGGAGGCATCGCTTTACCACTGTTCCTGGACACCAGGGCCACCTCCTCGGGGACCAGAACCTCCACTACAGCGAGCCAGGGGAAGCCTGGGTCTAAACCAATCATCCCAGGTGTCAGTCACCATGACACTTGTCTGACAGGAGCACCCTCACTGCCACACGGGGAGGTCCGAAGCATGGCGCACACCCCGGCATCATTAACCCCTGGTCCTGTGCAAAAGTGGCACTCTTCCATCCCCCAGGGTGCCCTCTGCCATCGCCAGTCCTATGCGTGCCCACTTGGAGCACCTGTGAAGGGCGAAAAGAAAGATTTAGCTCAAAGACACACAGGCGTGCGTGCGTACATATGTATTATAGAAATGCACTGTGTGTGTGTTCATGTGTGTCCGTGCATGTGTTGGTGTGCAAGAACACGTTGGAGTGCAAGTTTTACATGCATGTATGCGAGTGCATGAGTGTGTTCCGTGTGTCTGTGTGCACGTGTCGTGTGCACACATATACTAGTGTGCACATGTGTTGCTCGCATTAATACTTTAAGTTATAACAACCTGGGTGCCTGTCACATCTGTGTGGCCACAGCTGTGACAGTGGAAGCTCTCTAGGGGCTCGGAAGTACCAGGTGAGTATCGGCTGTCCTCTCCCAGCCCCGTAACAGTCCTATGACGTGGCCACTGTGGGAGGGGTAAAGAAGCTGAGGCTTGGGGAGGTGAAGGGACGGACCCTGCGGGGTCCCAGCTGGGGCTCCAACTGCAGCCTTCACGGCTCCAGAATCTAGGGGCGTCTGTCCGCCCTCCTAGGCTCCGTGAGGGAAGAGGGTCCATGGCTTGGCTGCCTCCTCCATGCAGCCTCGGATCATACCTGCCCTCTTCTGGATGTCCCTCAGCTCCTGAGGGGTCTTGAGGGGTCATGGGCAAGGCTGGGGTCACTGGCTCCCCATTTGCACCTGAGGCTGCTGGCTGGCACATGGCGGGGATCAGTGTGTACCCCAAAGGGCTGGTGCTTTCCGGCTCAGGCTCCTCAGGGCGTGGCTGTGGTATGACAGCCTCTCCCGGCTCCAGGTTCCCCATCCTATCTCGAGGGTCGGGCGGTGGCTGTCTCCTCAGTCAGATGGTGTGTGCAAACCTCCTACTCTGTGCCTGGCACACGGTGGGGCCTCTGTTCTCGCCTGCTTTGGGAGATGGGAATGACCATTCTGTTTTCCGGGACAGTGCCCTGAGCAGCAGCCCTCCTGGGCAGCTGGGACACTGTTTAAATGAACAAAGTTCAGTTTACATTCCGGGCTGGCTGTGTGCGGGCAGCACTTGGCTGAGAGCACTGTGTGGGGAGTCCAGAGCGCCAGCCTCGAGTCCCCGGGAGACCTAGGTCAAGTGCCTTCCCCTGCTGGAATCTGTGCCTCCTCACCTGGGCGTGGTTCCCACCACGTTGCCTGGGCTGGCTGTGGAGAGCGCCACCCAGGGCAGGACCAGGCGGCTGTTTACCCAATTCTGCACGGAGGGTTTGACCTCAGGCCTTTCCTGCCTGGCTGGCCCCGCTCTGGGCCTCCTCCGGCCGGCCTGGCTGCACTGACTCACGGCCCTGCTATGTGTCCCTCGAGCACTCCCATTCCGCAGCCCTCGCCTTGCAGCAGGCTCTCCATGTGGGCGGAAGCCAGGCAGTGCTCTGTACCTGGGGGAGGCAGTCGGGTCCCCTGAGCAGTGTCTGTCACTCTGTCCCTGTGGCATTTGGTGGTGGGGACAACACGTTCCTCCCCTAAGACCCCAGCAAGGCTGCTGTGGGTCTCAGCAGTCAGTTTCCTAGGAAAGTCCTTTAATCCTGTCCAGACCCACGGAGAGCAGGGGAGCCATATGCCTGGTCACTCCCTGACCACACCTGCTGCTCAGGGACCTGGGAACACAAAGAGTGCTCCCTGCAAGAGACCAGGTAGACTCCGTGGTTTGCAGAAGCGGCAGCTGCAGCGTCCTGCTCGCCATGGAATCTTTTGTGCACCCCAGCGCAGATGAGCAGGGCCACTTGCACGGCGCCTGGTTCGGTTCTGCTGCTGTCTGGCTGAACTGGCTTCTCTGCCTGCACTGCTGGGCCTCGGCATCTTCCCCACCCACGAGGAGCTGCGGGATTCACTACAGTCCTCCAGGGGATCCCCACACCGACCTTCTGCACCCTGCTGGAGCCCAGGGTTATGCCCGGTTGGAATTTGGACCTGGGTTTCGTGACCCACATTCTCCAGCGGTTCCACTTCACCTCAGAGTTGTTTGGCACAGTCTCCCTCTGGGAGGTCGGGGGCCGAGGGCGCCCACTGCATTCTGCACCCCATTGGCTGAGCATGCTTGGTGCACACAAGACACCCTCAAACCCTTTGCTAAATGGTCGGTGTTTCAAGGATCCTTGGCCTCCTGCATCTCTTCCCACACAAGCCGACCCCCCTCAGCCCTCCTGGCTGCCCCTCCTGCGCTCACCCGCTCTGGCCTCCTCCCAGTTCCTCTCTAGGACTCCTGGGACCCTGGCCTCACCTCTCTGCTTCCCTGCATCGCTTCAGGCGCAGGAGGAGGTGCTGCTGTGTTCTGGTTGGTGCTTGGTTTTAGGGAACCCAGGCTCAGCCGGACGCTGGGGGGGCAGAGGATTGAGGAAGGCGGTGCCCTTTAACATGCCCTGGTGTCAGGCGCAGGTGTGACGCTAGTACGCCCATGCTCTCTGGTCTTGCTGTGTGACTTGGGACCAGTTCCTTCATCTCTTGGGCCCTGTGAGGGATCCGTGGAGCCTCATAAGACAAGGAGCTAGAGTCGTTCCTGCAACCCCTGGGGGTCCCTTTGTTTCTCCGGAGCAGCCCTGCCCAATACAAATATATTGCAGATGACGTAGGGAATTTAAAAATTTTTGAGTAGCCACGTTAAAAAAAAAGTAAGAAGCAGTGGGAGAGATAGATTTTAATATTTCATTCCACGCAGTCTCCCCAAGAGACGTCAGACTGTATCAGCGTAAGAGGATCAGTAAGCTTGTCTGCGTTTTCCGTGTGCGCAGGCTCAGAGCCCAGTGCGCGTGCGCACGGGTGGAGCGCGGCACTTTCCCTCCACGCCACGTGTTGAACGCTTCCTCCTGCAGCTGCGGAGCTGCGTAACGGAAAACTCTCACATGGCTTCAGGGTTTTTAATTTTACTTTAAAGAGATTAAAAGAAAACAAAACAATGAAAACAAAACAGTAGAACTAATATAGGATTTTGAAACAAGCTTATAGGGAATTAACTATAATCATATTGCACACCGTTATCTTCAAAATAGTTGCTCAGATTGTAAGATACAGGCATGCAATACATGGTACAGATCGAGCAATACAAGCAATCACAGCTTCTTTCCCTGAGCTAATAGGATCAATAGTACAAGTACCTTAACTATCTTTTACATGTATGTATATGTTATATATATATATATATATATATATATATATATATATATATATATATATACCACATTTTTTTATCCATTGCTCAGTTGATGGGCATTTTGGTTGTTTCCAAGATTCAGCTATTACAAATTGTGCTGCTATAAACATGGGTGCACCTATATCACTGTGTTATGATGGTTTTAATTTTTCTGGGAAGATGCCCAGAAGGGGAAGAGCTGGGTGGAATGGGACCTCTAGTCCTAGTTTGCTGAGGAGTTTCCCCCTGACTTTCACAGTGGTTTCACTCCAGCAGAGGAGATGGGTCCCTTTTTCTCCACAGCCCCTCCAGCATTTGTTGTTGGTTGATTTCTTGACAATCACCATTCTTTCTGGAGTGAGATGGAATCTCAGCATTGTTCTAATTTGCATTTCTCTAATGACCAGTGCTGTTGAACATTTTTTCATATATTTACTTGCCTTTTGTATTTCATCTGAGAAGTGTGTATTCATCTCAGATGCCCATTTTTGACGGTTTCAGTTTTTAAATGTAAACTAAGCTGAACTATATCTTAAAAACACATCCTCTGGGTCTGATGGGTCACACTGTCAAGTGCTCAAGGCCACACATAGCTGGGGACTTCAGTATTGGATGGCGCCGGTCCAGACAGTGTGTGACCATCCACAGTTACTAGGTCAGCTGGCTAAGTCCCCTTCCCTGTGGCCCTGGGTTCCTCTGAGACACTCACATAGCACTTGCTGGAGGCTGAGTCCTCCTGCTGTTCGTAGACATGCGGGGGACACTGGGGCCATGAGGTGGGGCCTCTGAGCCTTTGGGGAGCAGGCAGGTGAGGGGCTTTAGTTGTGCCCTTTGTGTTCTCTGAAGCTGCTCTGATATGCTGGGCAGGGTGTGGCTGAGTGGGGACGGGTCGTTGGGCTGCTCATGTCTCTTCTCTAAGCCTCCTCAAGTCCCTGCAGCTGTCACCTCTTTGTCTGGCACGATCGTGGCCCGTGCCTGTGCAGCACACACTCACCTCCTTCCTTGAGGCACAGACACGTGAGGCATTGCGTGGCATACAGATGGCGCTCCATAGTGGCCTGGGGCACGACAGAGCAGGTTCTGGGCTCTCTAGGCAGAGCTGCTGGGTATTGTCTCTTCTCGCTGGCCACAGGGTCCTAGCTCTGACTGCCTTCAGGAGACCCCCACTGTTTGGTGGTTCTGTGCCCCACTCCTGGGTAACTGATAATGGCTCTGAGAAGCAGGTGTTGCCCTGTGTCCACTCTGTGGATGGCACAGAGCTGACAGCTGATGCCATCCAGACCCTGCTCACTGGCTCCCCTTCCCAAGAGCTGCTGAGCCATGGGGCTCCACGCCTGGGTTCTAGTCTGCATCTCCCAGTCCCAGCCAAAGTCTTCCCAACTGCCCTATGAGTAGATTGAACCCCCTGGTGGCCGTGTGTCTTCCACCTGTCAGAGAGGCAGTATCTGCTATGTAAATGATTTTGCTTTGGGGATGAAGTTGAGAGAGGGCTAAGTTAGATGGAAGGAGAACATTGAACTGCCTGGTTCAGGCCTTCCTGAAGCCCAGCCCTAAAGAGGCGAGGAGAGGGGGGAGAGAAGGAGGAGGTGAGGCCTGTACAGCTCCCAGAGGCTGGGCCAGGAAGCCCTCCAGGGTGATCCTGGGAGAAGCCAGCTCTGTGTCTTGGCACTCGGGCCTTGCAGCTGCTAGGGGCTGGCTGCCTGCAGTCCCTGGACTGGCACGGAGGTGGCCCTCGGCTGGGACAGGTGGGGCTGTGTGGAGGGGCATCCATCACTGCCAGTAGCTCATGCTGGCCCTGCCAAGTGGTGGTGGAACTGGGCCCAGGTGTCAATGTGCCTGCTAACTGGATTGCTATTTGAAAAATTGCAGCGGTGTCAAGAAAGTCTAACCTCCACCTTTATATCAGGAGTCTGGAGCCAGGTGGGTGTTGGCCAGAGCTGGGCTGTTTGTGCAGGGAGGCCAGCGGGAAGGTGCCCTGGACGGGACAGATTGCAGCAAAGGACGTGATCCGCCCAGTGCTGGGAGAAGGGAGAGGCACAGGGCAGAGGACAGAGACATGGGAGGGTTACCTGGTGCCTGCTGGGTGCCAGGCAATGGTGCCAGGTGCCAGGGGGTGTAGAGATAGAGGTGGCGTCTGCAGGACGCACAGCACAGCACAGGACAGCACAGGACGCACAGCACTGGGGACCGAGGTACTTTTAGGGTCTCACTATGATGTGTTCTTTTAAAATCAGAAGACAAAAGTAGACTTTCATGTTGTATTTTTTCTATTATGATTAGATAGTGTTCTCAGAAAACTCACGTGCTCTCAGGATGAGACTTGGTAGCAAGAGGATCTCCACCAAGGTCATGGGACATGGGACCCATGAAGATTGTGTGACATTCAAGGCAAGGGGTAGTGTGAGGTAGCCACTGGCCAAAGACACCACAGCCCCCAAAGGGTGGAAGAGGCAGGAAGGAGCTTCCTCTGTGCCCCTGGAAGAAATCATCGTGCGGACACCTTGAATTTGGACTTTGGCCCCCAGAACTGTAAAAGAATAAAATTCAATTGTTTCAACTCACAGGGGTCATGGCCATGAATTATGGTGGCCCCCAGGACATAGGAGAATATGTAATCTTAATTGGCCTCTATTGTAGGACACAGTTACGAGGTGTACATTCTGTCATTGTTATTAATTTTTTTAGCGGAAGTGGGAACCCTGGAAAGCAAAGATGCCCAGGGCCCAGGAAAGTCTTCCTGGGAGGTGACTAGGTCTTCCTTGTTTAGCTCAGCTCTGGGGCTGGACCAGGCTGGGCCATGCTGGGTGATGGGCTTGGGAGGGGGTGTCCTGGGCAGATGGAGCTCTGCCCCCTCTAGAGGTGAGGTATAGGGAAAGATGGGGGACCCTTGGGTCAGAGTCTTGGTTCTGGTTCCAGTCCTGCCATTTCCTAGCTGTGTGACCTTGAGATGTGACCTTGTAAGTGCTCTGTGGCCTGATCTGCTAATGTGAGGCACCCTATTTTAGGGGGTACCCCTGAGAATCTAGGAAAAAATACTGCACCCAGTAAGTGCGGCTGGTAAGAGCAAAGTCTCTGTAGAGCTTGGTCAGAGACAAGGGCCGGGGACTCAGTTTCTCATCGACAATGAAAACTTTTGTCACCCATCAGTACTTAGTGACTTCCTCTGTGGGCCGAACATGGCACCATGCCTGTCAGAGGGCACCAGGGCGTTGTAAACAAGGATGCTGCAGCCTCCAGAGTTTTTCGCTCAACCATGTTCAAAGAGCTGAGATCCTTGTGTCACGGGTCTGGGGCATCCATCCTGGCCAGGGACCCATGGGTGCCTATGGGTCTTGTCCCCACAGGAAGCTCAGCATTCTGCAGGTCCTTCACAGGCCCAGGGGGCTGCCCCGGCCTCTGCCACCCCGAAACCTTTTCCCTTTGGGGTATCTGGACATCGGGACCACTTTTGACCAAAGGCCCTCAACTGGCCAGCGGTGGAGTCTGGGTGGGTAGCAGGGCAGAGGCTGTCCCAGCATGAGCTGATCAAGGTCTGGCCTTGTCCCTGCTATCTGGGGGTGGCCCACAAAGGCTTCCAGACTGGGGCATCTGATGGGCCATCAGCACTGGTTGCTCTGATCTCCCCAGGAGACGTCCAACTGTAGCGCCACCTGACTTACAGGTGGAGTCTGTCACCCCTTCCAGGGACAGGTGCCCCATGGCACACTGAGGCAGCCAGGGCTGCATCTGAGTACTGTGCACATGTCGCCCCAGCTAGACTACAGGGAGAGCGTGAAGGATAGACAGGATAGCAACCCTTCCCTCGTGGAAGAGGGAATGAGGCACAGAGTGGCTGGGACACTGCTTCTGGCCTCCAGAGACTCAGGAGGGAGCGCTTTCCTCCCCAGGAGTCTGGAGGGCTGGAGGTGGCCCTGCATTCCTGCCTGTAGGTGGGGCCCTGTCCCCAGGTTGCTCCGGGCCGCATTCCCCTGAAGGGCTCAGTGCTTGTTTTCTGACTCCAAACTGGTATTTCTGCAAGAGTCCTTGGCCAGTGCAGAGGGGACTGGGGTGTATGGCCCAGTCCCCCAACTTTAGCCCCTTCTTGCAGAAGCCTTTGGGCTGTGGCATGCAGCGCAGATTCAGATATTACAGCTTGGGAGCAACCCTTTTCCTTGCAGGGGGTGGAATCCAACCTGGACGGGCCTGGAGGTACCATGAGTCCCCTACCCTGTCCCCTCCAGCCCAGTCCCTAATGAGGGACTCTGTCCTCCATCACGGTACCAAGGGTTCCCCAGGGTGGTCTAGGGAGGATCCCTGGAGAGGTGTTTGTTCTTGTAGGCTTCAGT
The DNA here is from genome assembly GCA_004027295.1 of Dolichotis patagonum. Classification (NCBI taxonomy): domain Eukaryota; kingdom Metazoa; phylum Chordata; class Mammalia; order Rodentia; family Caviidae; genus Dolichotis; species Dolichotis patagonum. Next base: position 17,547 of record PVJX010017911.1, read on the forward strand.
GACCTTGGGCCAGAGTCAGAACTTCTAGGAACGGGCAAGTGAGTGCTGACAAATGAAACCTGGTTCTCTCCAGAATCACTGGTCTCCTGTGAACTTTAGCTGGTTGGTTCCCCAGGCCTTGATTTGCTCCCTGGAAAGTGGGCCAAAGGAGTGGTTGATTTGGTGACCCCTATGGTATCCCCTAGGAGTCAGGGCAGAGTGAGGGTCCTGATTTCAGGGTGACACTGGGTGACCTGGCATTTCTAGGCTTCATGTTGCTCAGCTGTGAAATGGGGAAACACAAGGCCCACTGGACACCATACTACAGGGATACCGCTCACTAACCCCTTAGCGTTATGTCTGACACATTGAATCCCCTGTCCCTGTCCCTCCAATTTTATTACTTTCAGTGATGAGGATGATTATTTTGGGAGGACTTATTGAACTATAAACAACCTGCTCCTCTCCCTACAAACTGCACATCTGTGCTCTGTCCTCATAGTCTTGCCTTTTCTAGAATGTTCTATAAAGGAACCATGCAGTGTGACTGACTCCCATCATTTCCCACAATGCATTTGGGTTCTGTCCTGTTGTTTGCATTTCTGAAATTCACTCTTTTCTGTGCCTCACTATGCTTGACCATTGCAGGGATGCTGGGGCATCTGAATGCCATCCAACAGTTACTCGACAGTCCAGTTGCTTCCGGTTATAGCAGCTATGAATACAGCTGCTGTGGATGTTTGCATCCGGGTCTTTGTGTGGATGTAGGTTTTCATTTCTCCTGATACCCAGTGGCAGGGGGACTGTTGCTGGATTGTACATTAAGTGTATATTGAGTGAAGTAAGTAACTGCCAACCCCTTTGCCAAAGAGACTGCACCATTTTGCATTTTGAACAGCCACGTCTGAGTGTCCCATTGTTTCACGCTTTTACTCACACTTGCTACTGGGAACTTAAAATCTTAGCCACCTTCGGACGTGTGCAGTAGTTTTTATTTGCATTTGCCCGGGGTCTGATAATGTTGGAACATCTTTTCATTTGCTGCCCTGATGCTTATTTGCCATCAAATTGGGTTTGTCTTGCTGAGTTGTAAGAGCTCTTTCTGCATTCTGAGTGTATTTACCAAATACGTATTTTATACATACTTTCTCCTAGGACATAGTTTTTCTTTTCATTTTTTAAATAGTGTCTTTATTTCTGTTTGATGGGCCACACTGATAATTTTTGCACTTTTTGAGTCCTAAGAGCACTTTGCCTAACCCAAGGTCACAGAATTTCTCCTTGTGGCTTTTTTTTTTTTTTTTTTTTTTTTTTTTTTTTTTTTTTTTTTTTTTTTTTTTTTTTTTTTTTGCCTTTGCATTGTAGGTCTTGCTCTTAGGTTAATGACCCAGTCTAGGTTGGTTCTGTCCACGGTGCCCAGGGTGACCTTACATGGCCCAGCCAGCTGGCCATGCCTATCTTGTCATGGCCACCTCTGTCCACCTGGCAGCTGTTGGCTGAGTCTCCTGTGCCAGCTGTGACCATTGCGTGTGGTGCCATTGGGCCTCTCTGGGAATGTGGTGCTGGGCTCAGCCTCTTTCTGTCCTGTCTGCCCTCAGAATTAAAAGGTGGTCTTGTCTGGGGGGGCCTAGGCAGGGTCCCACCCGCTTACTGGGAGATGTGATTACCAGGTGATGACCTTTGTCTTCCTTCTTGCCTGGCCAGCTGCTGCCTCTGGGGGCTGCGGGACATTTCCCCTTTGCTTCCTGTGTCCAAGCTGGGATGCCTGTCCTATCCGTGCCCAACCCTGGACCTGTTATCAGACTCAGTGCTTCTTACCCCCAGTGGGCCACAGGCCCCATTTCTTGGATGGAAAAACTGAGTTTGCAAGAGATCCAGTTGCGATGTGAGGTTGAACACAGCTCATAGTAGCAAAGCCTGGAAACCACTTGAAACTTTAGGGTCCCTGTAATCCCCCAGTGCTGGGGTGCATTCCTAGGACAGCCCTCTGCTGTGGAGCTGCCTGGATCTGTGCGTATGGGGAGCCTGGGATGACCGACCCAGTAATTGTCAGCATGAGGTTGCTGCAGGGTAAGGTTACTTCTGCCCTCCTGCCCACTCAGTGCCAATTTCTTGAGGGCTTGTCCTTTCCTTTACCAGAGACTTGGTCCTTGCTGGTATAAAATACTGGGCAGTCTCACCCCATGCACTTCAGGTGAAATTGTCCCAGGGTGACTTGGATGGAGTCCAGGATGGGCTGGGGCAGCAGCTGGCTGAGTCTCCTTTGCCAACTGTGACCATCCCAGGTAGAGCCCACAGGGCTGGTTGCCCCATGTCCCTGCCATGGCTCCCTGCTATGCTGAGGGCCTTGTTGCTGACGGTCATGTCTACCTGGGGACAGTGCGGCCCGTATGTGCAGACCACCACAGGTGCTACTGTCCTATGTGGGTGATCACGGCTCCTTTGGGCTGTAGTCAAGGAGATGGCACTTGTCCTGTGTTTCAGTGTCCCCATCCCCCAGTAATGGTGGGTTCTTGTTCTTTCCAGATGGAGGACTCTGCTGATGACCCTCAGTTTTGTTCTCGCTCTGCAGTTCCTTTGGCTTCTGAAATAACTTTACCATAGCATCCCCCCTCACCTATCTCAGTGGCCCAGGGAGGAAGCCAGCAGGATCTTGTCCTCTCTGGCTGGCTGCAGAGGTCTTCAGAGGCCGCAGGAGTGGACACCACACCATGGGATCTATCAAGTTTAATGAACAGAGCCCAAGGCAGGGTAAACTCAGGGCCAGACAGCCAGTGTAGAGTTTCAGGGAGTGGAGGGGATGAAGGCAGGCTTGACCTCAGATTCAGGGAAGAGACTTTCAGAAAAACAGGGGGAGTCTGCTGGTTGGGGGGGTACATATCAGGTATCTTTGACTGCATAACCAGTATCCCCATCAATGGCTTAGGGGATAAGAAACAGCCCATAGCACCATGGCTATGGGGCAGGAAGTTGGGAGTAGCTGAGCTCACCTGTCCTGGCTCCTGGTCTTTCACGGGGCGGGGGTTAGGGTGTTGGCCAGGCTGCACCCTCAGGCTGCCTGGGATCCAGTCCCACCTCCAAGGTGGCTGCCCCTATGTTGGCTCTTTGGTCCCAGTTGTGGCTGTTTGTCTCAGTCCCTCCCACATGAACTTTGCACGGGGTTGCATGAGCTCTCTTGAATCCCAACCACTAGCTTCCCCTAGAGTGCTGACCCAGGAGGAAGCCACAAGGTCTTTTCTGACCTAGCTTCCAAAAGCACACATAAATTGGGGGTGGTGGTGCACGCCTGTAATCCCAGCACTCGGGAAGCTGAGGCAGGAGGATCATTGTGAGTTTGAGATCAGCCACGGCTACAAAGTGAGCCCAAGTTCAGTCTGAACTGCAATAGTAAGATCCTGTCTCAAAAAGACAAACACACACACACACACACACCCCTAAAATGAAGGCACACACACCCATAGCTGCATGGTCCTGCCTGTTCCGGGGGAGGGGATCACTTGAGGGCATGGAAGGTTCTAGAGGAGAGGATTGTCACAGCTGACGCCAACTGGACAGGAGGAGACTCCTGGGAGCGGGGAGAGTGGCCTGACTTGAGAGACTGGGACACAAGGTGTGAAAGGAACAGATAAAGGGTGACGAGGAGGGGGTCTCGGAGGCCTGGTAAGAACCATGGCTCGAGGGGATGCACTGGCTGAGAGGCAGCACGGAGACCTGGCCTCCTGGGAGGGCGCTGGTGAGTGACCCAACCTCTCTGCACCTTCACCCTCTGTCTGCAGGATGGAGAGGGCTGTGATGCCAGACGGGGTGACGGGAAGCCCCATGTGGGGGTATGATAAGGAGGTCTGAGGGGCCCAGCTAGAGAGAGAGTGTGCAGGGACACCCGGCAGGTCTGGAGGGTGGAAATGTGCTGAGTGTGTGTGAGACAGTGGTGGCCTGTGGCTGTGTTGTCAGGAAGGTGATGAGGCAGGGTAGGAGGGGACTCCGCCATCCAGTGCCCCACATGACAGCGGGCGGGAAGGAGACTGAGAGGTGCCATGGCCCTTAAGCAGCAGTGCTCGTGTGGGCATCCTTGGCCTGGGCGGCTCTGGGACACCCCAGGTCTCACAAGCCCACCCAGCAGGAAGGCCTGATGCCCAGCCTGGACAGCGGTTCTCTGTGTGGAATGGGCAGCTATCCCAGGGACTGGATCCCAGGGACTGGGTGGGTCACCCCCCAGCGGGGTGGTGGGAGTGTCCTGCCACCCCCCCCACCTGAGAGCCCAACCCTCAGCCTCTGTCTGTCCTCACCAGCACGTTCTCTTGGCGAGGTGCCTCCAGCCCCTCCTGTGACTTTGTAGCCACTGCAGACCCCGGTGGGGCTGGGATCTCCCTGGCACTCCTTTGGCTCCCACAGGTCCCAGCATTCGCCTGGCACGAAGGACCACAGCCTCCTTAAGGAGCTTTCTCGTGCCGTGTTAATCCCTGTTTCCTTTCTTCCTCCGTGCTCCCCTCCTGCTCCCAAAACAGAGCTTGGTGCTCCAGAAAGCCAGGGAACTTTAGGAGCTGGAAGACTGCACTGTGGCCGCACGGGCTCCCTCCTGCTTGACTGAGAGTATCCCCTCGGCTTATGCAATGTAGCTTGGCCAGGGTGTCTCCACTGTCCTGCGCTCCTGGCTGCAGAAAAGGACATCACAGGGCGGATTTCCTTGGAAACACTAGACAAGAGCCGAGCCTGGCTCCGTGTGTAACATCAGCTTACCTGGGTGAGGCAGGGCGAGGGTTGGCTGGCGTAGGGAGCAGGAGGGAGGCAGAAATTCCTCCTGGCTGCCCTCCGCCTGGATATGGTCAGACTCCCAAACTCAACGTGGGACCAAAGTGACCCATGTGCACTCTTCCACCTGTCATACTGCACTGCCACGGGCAGTGGATACTTTCTGGGGGAAGGGGACTAGGAGATGTCAGGGCTGGCCACGAGGTCTGGATGTCTTGCCTGCACAGAGGTCGGAGAAAAGCTGGTGTCCGAGGCCCCTGGGGGTCAAAGCTAAGGACAGGAGCTTCTTGTGGGCACAGAGTAGCCCAAGCCACAGCCCTCAGGCTGTGGGGCCTGGCACAAGCACGACGGAGCCTGCGGGCTGGGTTGGGCTCTGTCAGGGTCCTGACAGGTGGACAGGTCTTCTGAAGAACAGTTTAGAAGAAACTCTTAAAAAGCAACTTTAAAAGCCCCTTTGGAAAGCTTGGCAAAGAGAAGCCAGTGGCTTAAAGACAGCCGCTTTGCCCACCCTGACACGGGCTCGGATGTCAGAGCTCGGCACCTGGTTCAAGGTCCTTACCTTCTTCTGCTGCAGTTTGTTTCAAAAACAAAACCTGTCTCTTAGGAATAATTGTGGAGCCCTTCCACGTGACGGGGTGAGGCCGCACTGCCGGTTACTCACCTCGTTTCCTGAAAGAACCTTCAAGGAGGTATTAGAAACATGCCCAGTGAAGATTCCTCATCTTCCAGCTGCCGCGGAACTCAGGGCCATGGCGACCTTGTTCTGGCTAAAAGAATGTTCAGTGAAAGTCCAAGGGACTGCTCTGTAACCTTTGGTTCCCTAATACAGGTATCACCTCTCCTCCTGGGCTCTGCTTTGTTTTTTTTTTTTTTTCCCTTGGAGCTGAGGTTAAGGGCCGGAGCTGTAATGTCCATACTGAGCCGTGATAATGTATCTATGAGCTCAAAATGATGAAACGCTTTGACACTGAAGCGGCAGGAAAATACCGCCCCAATCTTTGTTAGTTGAGAAAACTCAAAACCACACAAGGAAGTCTCTGAAGGGCATTCAGATACCTCCAAACTGATGCATTTGGTGTTTGGCATATAGTAGATGCTCCATAAAAGCTAACCATACTCTTACTTTTTATTTATTTATTTTTTTTGGCAAGCTTCTGAGGTGCTGCAAGGATCTTGCTTGTCATAACATGTCCAGTAAGGGAGTGACTGGTTCTCAAACCTAGAACCCTGGGCATTCAGGCCAGTGTACTGTCCAGTGTTTCCTAGCCTGAGACAGGGCATGAATCTGGTGACCATGGTTCCAGGACCAGGAGGTTCTGTGCATGGGCTCAGGTACCTGATGATCTCTCTCCTCTAGCAGTTATCACTGAGCATCTGGGTACCAGCACGGGGCAGGCCTGTCCCTGCCCTTGGGGAACTTAAGAGTGTGTATGTGGAGATGATGATGGATGCAGAAGAAAATAAGGCCCACTGTGGTTGTTCACTAGATAAGAAGTCACCAGAGATACCGGGTTAAGAAAGATGGACCATTATAGAAGTGTAGGGTAGGTTCTCGGGCTATGACATTTTTGTCAGGTGATCAATGCAAAGCCCTGTCTACCTGTGTTCCCGGTTAAAGACACCTTCCTCGGGTTTGTTAACACTGAATTCACGGCCATGGCGCTGTCCCCCACACCTGTGCGAAGCTCTCCCACCACACGTGGTTCCTCCACAAGGTACAGCAGGGCCTTCTGCACTTCAGAGCACTGAGCAGCGGCAGCACATCAGTGCTGGGCCTCAGAAAGCACAGAAATATGGAAAATACGGCACTGACCAGACTGCAGAAAGACTCCCTGGGGGTAGGAGGGAGGAGGGCAGTGGGCAGGGTTTGAGAGCCCCGTATAGGGGCTGTGAGTGTGGGCTCTGTACTGAGGTGACCATGGGGGTTGGCTACACCTACGGCTTGAGTCTCAACTGACCCTGGCTAAGGTCCTCTTCTAGCACCATAGCATGGAGGAGAAAGTCACAGTTGATATAGTTGTATTGGTCAGGGTTTCCTAGAGGAATAGAACACAGCTAGGCTCATGGCATCAGAGAGTCTGCAAGATCACCTGTGTCCTAGAGAGCTGGAGGGTCCAGTAGCTGCTCAGTCCAAAAAGCTGGAAGCTGCACCAGTCTGAGGCTGAAGGCCTAGAAGCTCCCTGCAGAGCTCACGCGGCAACGTCAAAGGAGCTGGAATCTGATGTCCACAGGTGATGGCAGTAACAAAGGAGGAACTGAGCTTGCAAGTGCAGGCCAACTTCCTCTTTCTTCCCCTTTTTATTCCACCTGGTTACAAGCCTATTGGATGGAACCACACACAACAAGGGCATGTCTTCCCCTTCTGTTGCTGGCTCATATGCCAATCATCTCTGGAACCACCCCTAGGATACACCCGGATGTGTGCTTTACTCATCTCTTAGGTGCCTCAGTCCAGTCAAAGTGGCAGTCAAGATCAACTGTCATGACATGAAGAACACAAAAACAGCCCAGCAGGCTAAGACACCACTGGTACTTCACAGGATAGGAAAGCACAGTCTTATCCAGCCCTCAGAAGCTGGAGCTGGCCAGGATGATAGGGACTGTTTTGGAAGTGTCACTCGGTGCAACTACTTTGAAAACAAATGAGCATTTTCCTTACAACGTCGAAGACATGTGTTCCCTTCAACCAGTCATGTACTGTCTTAGTCACTTTCTTATTACTGCGACTTAATTTCTGGTGCCCACAGTTTCAGGGAGGAGAGGCGTATTCTGGCTCACAGATTCCGAAGTGTCAGTCCATGGCCTGCAGGGCTAAATGTAGAAACATTTGGTAGAAGGGCCTGTCTGGGAGGGGAGCTGCTCATGCCATAGCTGTCGGGAGGCAGAGAGAGGAAGGAGGAGCCAGGAAGGCAGACACACCCTTCCCAGTCACATCCCCAGTGACCCACCTCTTGTGGTCAGGCCCTGCTCCTAGCAGCAGCTCGGCTATGAGCTCCTCAGTAGACAAATCCCCTGATACGACAGCACCCCAGGATCCAATCACCTTCCCAACATGAGGCTTTGGGGGACACTTTCGATCTAACCCATAACAGACGCATGTATGAACATGTTCCTGAGAGAGAACTCTAGCGTGGGCCTGCATTTCAGCAGTTTTGGTAGAGCATGTGGTTCCAGGTGATCCTCCTACTCCGGTACCTTGAACAGTGTAAGCTCCCTCTGTTCTGCAACCCCAGCTTGATGAGAGCTTGGCTGCGGGTCTGGCTGGTGGTCACTGCAGCCCTTCCTCGATTCTCTGGTTCAGTCTAAGGTTTTCTTTTCTGTACTAACCAGTCTTCTGTCGTTGACTATTTGGCATCTGAAAATCATGGGCAACCCAAAAGCCAGCATTGCTTATTTCCACATCATCTCTGGTGTTCATGAGCAGGAAAAAAATCATGTGACAAACCCTCCAACCACCACACCCGATATCTGTGCTGTGTGTCTCGCTCCAAAGGGGACGTTCCCACCTTAGCTCTCTGCCGGTATTGTCACGCAGGCTCTGGCCTGTGCTGTCCCCTCGCCCCTCTTGCATCCTGACTGTCCCTGCTGCTCCCCCTCTATGGTCCTTTGTGGCCTGACCTACTGTCTCCTCTTGGGATCAGTGAGTAATAAAATTCTTCTTTCAAGGCACTAGTCTTTCATTCTGTCATCTTAGCAGACCTGATAAAAACAAAACCCTGAGTACAATTTAGAGCGTTGTCTTGGGATCAGGTATCTTCACGAGGGTGTCATTGGATGTGGGTTACCTGTCACTCATGTCATGCTGACTGTTTGGGAAGCCTGGATCTGGGGTGGGTGTCTTTCACGCTTGAAAAAGTCCAGCCATTTCCCCTCAGATGATACCCTTGCCCTTCTCTGCCCACCCCCTCTGGACCTCTGCATCATTATTCCTCTTGCTGCATCTCTTGTGCCCTGTAGTAGTTCTTTCTGGTTTTCCTCAGATCTGCCTTCCTGTTCATCAATGTTCTTTTCAGCCATGTCTAATTTGTTAATGAATATAATTTCTATTCCTGAATGTTATATTTAGCTCTTTTCAGATTGGCTTGGCATTTTATTCTTCCTTTCTACCTTTCTTTCTTTTGTTTTTTTTTGAGATAGGCTCTTGCTAAGTAGCCCAGTCTGACCTTGAACATCCTGATGGAGATCCTTCTGTCTCAGCCCCCTGAGTGCTGGGATTCCAGACATGCGCCATCACACCCAACTTACTTTCATTTTAAATGTTTACTCTTCATCCTCTCATCACACTTATTTTATGTTAGAGCCTGGTAATTCCCGTAGGTCTTTCTGGGTCTAATTCTGCTCCTTATCATTTCTTCTGGCAGCCAGCATCTTTAGGTAGATGGATATTCTCTCCCAGCAGAAGGCTTTTTGCACAGTGGAAATGTCCATGCTAACCTCTCTGATAGAGCAGTGATGGTTCTAGCATACTTTTCAGGGTGTGCTAATTTCTGTCACCTTCAGTTCCATTGCCTGATATGGGACAGACAATCCCAGGCACATGGCCACTTCTTGTTTGAAAGCTGCATTCTGATGTAGTGTTTTGAAGTTAAGTGAAAATTCATTATCCAAGTTTATATCCCAGGTTCATGAGTTCAAATCTCCATGGAGGTGAGCAGATTACAGGCTGTGCTTACCTGAGTTTACACAGAAGCAGATGCCAACTCTATTTCTGTCCCCTCCTTACCCCAGAAGATGGAAACTAATTTTGATCTCTAACAGAAGGTATCATTTGATTTCAGAATTACCAAAGCATAAAAACGACATGTCTTCGCACCGAGGAATACAGCATTGCACCTGTGCCATGGCCTGGCTTGTGCTATGTACCAGCGGCCTCTGGTCCCATGCAAGTGGGTGGTAGCAGCTGCTCAGAAAGATCTCAGTGCCATATTCTGAAGTGACAGGAATCAGACTCGCATGTGTAAATATCGTGTTGTCTCCCTAGTGTAAAAAACTGAAAGAGTAAATAAGATTCCAAATGTACAATAGATATCGTGAAAGGGAAAGGGAAAGAAACTGCCCAAAAGGAAAGAACAACTGGGATGGGGGGAAAGAGAAAAGAAAGAAAGGAAAAGATCACACACATGCACACGATACACGATAGATAACTATACTACTAATCCCTGTTAGTTCATCAAAAAGAACAGTTTGTGCTCTCTTTGTTCAATTGTTTGATCACTTTTTCATGCCTATATCTTGTAATCTAAACCACTACTTTGAAGAGAACAATATGTAATATATTAACCAGTATTAATCTCCTATTATTTTGTTTTAAAATTCTGTATCATCGTTTTTATTCTTTTTTCATTTTTAAAAATACTAAAAAAAGAAAGAGAGAGAGAGATCTCAGCGCTCAGGTTTGGATCTGCAGGGACATCTGTGTGCGTGAGTATGTGCTCAGACAGGCGAGGCTGAGTTATGATGCGATCATGGGGACCCCATGTCCCGTGGGTCTCTGCAGCACAGGTGCAATTCTCTGTCATGTTACCTGTCCTACTTGGGTGGGCTGGACTCAGTTCCAGGCTCTGTTTACTCCAGGAAGCAGGCTGGTGGGGCAGCCTCCCTCTGGGATAGCAAGCATGCATGTGTGATTTGTGTGTGTGAGTGTGCATGAGCTAGAGGTGAGAGAGCCATGTGTGCCCAGCCCCTCGGCCACCTTTCCTGGGTCCCTGCAGCTCTGTTGAAGCCTCAGCCCTCTTTCCACTGACTGCTCAGGCTGGACACAGAACTGGAGATCTGGGCAGAGGCCGCTGACCTGTCAGATTCTCTGGGGAGCCTGGGGCTGGGACACTGAGACAGCAGCTGTGGTGCCCGACTTCGTCATGGGTCAGGCAGAAGCTGAGGGTGTCTTTTGGGGACAGCCATCATGGGGCAGGCCCAACAGTATGGGGCTGGCTGGTAAGGTGGAGCCAACAGGCTGAGAAAATCCATGTCCAGGAGTCTGTATCAGCTCAGGGGATGGTGAGATTTGACTACTGGGTTTCCCAGCAGGGTTGTAGCCCATGTGCCATGAGGTCACTCCTGTGCAGGTGGTTCCTGAGTGGGCTCCTGTCCAGGGCGTGTGTCTGAGCTGGCCACCGTACGGGCCCTGTTTGAGCCTGCCTGAGTGTCCCTTCTTTTCATGAGTTACCATTGTCACCCGTTGGTGACTATGGAGACTCCTGAGTCCCTCAGGTTGGCTGTGAGATGGTGACGTTTTGAGGGGACAGGTGATGCTCCTCTTGGCCACATTTGGCAACAGTGGGGCACCTTCCTGTGGCTCAGTCCACTTGGAGAGCCCGGGAGCTGTGAAAAGTCCCCAGACCCATTGTCAGGTGCCAGCCCGTTCTGCAGGATGCTTCCGTGCTGTCAGAGGTGCCTGGATGGGTGCTGCGGTGCTCATCCCATCGCTTGCCCGCCTCGCTGTTTAGAGAGGAAGAGCCTGGCTTGGAAATGCCGTGAGCCCCTCCTATTAGTGCTTTTTTAAAAATTGAGTCTGCTAGGTCATGGCCTTAAATATTTTCTGGGAAAATCTTTATATGTTGGATTCCTCAAGCATCCCGATGTTCGGTCTTGGAGGAGCAGGAGCAGCTCAGCCTCTTCCTTTCAGCTCCTCTTGAAACTCCCCTTGGTTTTGTGTCTTGCAAACTGCTCCAGCTCCGTGCAGCAAATTCCCCTCCCCACCTCTCCACTGTCTCTCTGGGGACAAAGAAAGGGCTGGCTCTCACCGAGGCCCTTGGGCAAAGCAGATACATCATCACAGTCTCGGAGGAGGAGGCTGAGGCCCAGGGAGGCTTCAAAGGTGCCCGTGCAAAGCCGCTCAAACCTCTGCCTATTAACACTTTCAAAGAGCCCCTGTAGGCGTGTGAAAGCCGTCTGGGTTCATTGATTAAAAAAAAAAAAAGGTATTGTTTTAGGACTGTTGAATATATTAATGAGTTGTAACCGAGAAGAGCTGGTGTTTGCAAAGGGCCATGGTTGCATTTCACATCCTGGCTGCTTCCAGGATCCAGTGATGACCAGGTAGCCACAGAGATGCAGGCAGCTGCTGCCCGGCCAGAACGCACTGGGCTGAGAGCCTGCGGGATGCAGCCAGCCTTCCTGCAGCCCAGAGCTCAGGCGGGTGGTTAATATTCCTCTCTTTGGCCCCCAGGTCCTGTATTCTTATGTATGAACCAGCCTATTCAGACACAAGGAGCCGCATATGTCCCCGGGACTTCGTGACAGCTTGTCTCTCCCGCAGGATTGCGTATGGGCTCTGCTGAAATGTTCCTAAAAGCGCGATTTTGTAAACACTTAGGCACAACTGGCCGTAGGCATCCCCTGCACATCTAAGTATGTGTAGTCCAAGTTCCAAGAGGGGTTCACTTTGTCTCTTCCCACCCCGGGGCTCTCAGCCTGAGGTGAGAAACGCAAAGGGAGGTGATTAAGAATTCTGACAAGGTAAGCTGAATAAATTGTGTTTTCTTTGTGAGCCTTAATCCGGTGTTGTGTTGGCTTCTTGGACATGGCTAATTTATTTGGAATTTCATTCTGCTCCTGACAGCGTCCCTGACTAGCTGTTTGATCACCGGGGCAAAGTTACATAGCAGCTTTCAACCGCGGCAAGGGCACAGCGTCATTTTTTCTCAAGTGCATTCTTCTGGCTGAGGCTTTATCCGAGGAGCAGGGCATTTCAAATAGCTGGGGCCATCCCTTGGGCGGGAGAGAGGGCCAGCCGCGGGGGTCTCCTTCAATGAGGAAGCTCTCCACTTCTCCCACTCGTCCTACTGTTGGCGATTTTAATCTGCTTTTGTGGGGCAGGAAGAAAGAAAATTAATTTTCCCCCGTCTGCAAGTGGAGAGCGTTTCAGCGGAAACCCAGTTTGCAATGCACGTTCTGTTGATCTCAGCTGCTGGGTTTTGATACGCAGGATTCCCAGGGCAAGAAGGAAGTGGTCCACAAACCTTCCTGGGGTGCAGCTCCCAGCGGCTGCTGTAGCCCTGTGGCGTCCCTGCTGTCTCACTCTCCATCTCGGCAGAAGTTGTTAACATTTTACTCTCATAAATCACACACTTCTATGATGTTTGCTTTTTTTTTTTTTTTTTTTTTTTGCAGCAAGCATCCTTTTGCAAGAAAGAAATTATCAGCAAGAGCTGGCATTTCTGAGAAAGCCTCATTACTTAGCATAGTTGTAGCTGGTGGTTTTACCATTTTGGCAGAATTTGGCCTGGGGACCTCAACCGTGTGGCACATTCCTACTGAGTGCCTCCCCGAGGTGACTGGAGCCATGCTGGGTGGGATGGGGTGGAGGGGGATTGGGCAAGAGCTCAGTTTAGAAGGAATGAAAGGGGTCTAGGGACCTGAGTGTTCTGATAAGAATAAACAGCAAAGCTGACCAGCGAAGCAGGTGACAGTCCCTGTGACTCCTGAAGAGGGGCCTGGCTGCGTCGGTCGTGGGTCCCATGGTCCAGCTTGCCTCATAGTACCTTAGAAGTTGGCTTTGCCCTGGACAGTCCTCACAGCCCCAGCCTGGGTGCAGAGCTGGTGGGCCGGAGGGTGGGGGGTTCCGGTTACCTTTCAGGGATGAGGAAGCAGAGGCCCAGAGCGCTCCAGTGACACCCTGGTGAGGAGCCACCACTTCAGTGTTACCCCCGGGGCTCATTGCCAGTGTTGTCACCACGGCGAGAGTGGGTCCAGGAACTTGTGTCTCCTTTTTGCTTCGAGCCCCAGCGCGCCATGGACCTCCCTCGCAGCTATGTTTCATTTGCTACACGTTCGGTGAGAGACGCTGTGTGTGGACTTGTTCCCTTGTCACTGCTTACATGCTCCGACACTTGGGTGCAGGAGGCACCTTGGCTCTCTGGAGTTCTGAAGGTACCCGAGTAGCCCAGTCTGTCCTCTGTGACCAAGGTCGGGTGCTCCCACCACTCAGCTCTGTAGAGTGGGACAAACTCAAAGCTTCCGGGTCTAGAGACGCTGATCGCCCTTGTCTTGGACTCTGTCCACAGCGGTGACTTAGGAGGCCGTGTCCTGGGAAGAACAGGAGGAAGGAGTGGGAAGAGCAAGTTGAAACATCTCAAAAGGGAGTGACTTTGGGTACTGTCCCTGTTCCCTGTGATCGTGGGGGCTAACTGCCTTAGGCATTTGTTCAGCCCCAGGCAGGGCACACAGGTCTCTTTCTCCCCATGGTCAGCCTTTGGCTAGGAGATGCTGGCGTGGGGGACAGCTGCTGAATTCCCAGGATGTCCCCTGGAGGACAGTTGAATTGGAAGCAAAAGGACACTGGCATGGCGGCGGGGTAAAGGGCTTGGGACGGAGGACAGGTTACATCTCTAGCTACCCCCACTGCCAACTGTAGGTGACCTGAGGAGTTTCCTCTCTGGGAATGGGGAGCATTGTGGGGCTGCCCACCACAACGGAGCACCCGGAAGTACAGAGCGAGCTAATTCATGTCCAATGGACTTTCATTATCACTTTCTTACCTTTCCTGTGGCACTGGCCACCTTGTTCATCTTTGAGTCTCCCGATGAGCACCCCGTGCCTCTCCATCAGGAGCTGCCCTGGGAGTGGCTGAGACGCTGCCCAGAGGAGGATGTCCACCTGCTTCTCCCCTGAAGGGCACACTGTCCGTGTCCCTACTTGTGCCTGGGAGCCCAGGGCTGAGTGGGGAGGGCCAAATCTCCTTGACCCCAGAGAGTCTCCGGTGCAGGGATGCCATGTGACCATGGGCGTGTTGATTCTGCATGTCTGATTGTGTGCTCGGTAAATACGGGGACTTTTGTCCAAGGCCACTGTGTCCCCACCTGCCCGGTGGGCCTGAGCTGGAGGCTGGGACAGGACAGGCAGCTCCAGCTGTGCAGAACACCTCACTTAGGGACCTGGCCCTCTCAGGTAAGTGAAATGCCTCTCTCCTTGCATGCACGGCTTTCCCCTACTGAGGACCCTTACCCCAAATGCACATGGGCTTCTCCCAGAGGCCAGCAGGGTCCTCTGGACTCTCCAGAGGACTTTTTCAAGCAAATGCTCATTTCTGCTGCATGGGCTCCTGATAGCTAAACCCTCACCTATGCCTGAGGTGTGGAAGAGAAGCCCGGAGTTTATCGTCCCCTGAGCATGGCATTCTGCCAAGCCTGGGCAGCCTGGCAGGCGCACTGGCCGATGCTGGCAGTGGCCAGCCTCACCCCAGACAGCAGAGAGCAGGCGGCCTTGGTCAGCTGTGGGTGAGTGGTAAGGGAAGAGGTCGGGGAAGGGCTCTGGAGGGCTGGTGAGGGCTGGGCTGAGCACTAGTTTTGTGGATGAACAAGCTCGGGGGCCGGAGACAGGTGACCGCTCGCCGGGCCCAGAAGCTCTCGGCCTCAGAAGGGCCCCTTTGCCTGTCTCTGTGAGATGGTTTCCTGCTGAGAACGCGATTGGACACCCAGGACCCCTCGGCTAAAGACCCCTATTTCTCCTGCTGGACCCCACTACACTGTGGCCCCCTTGCTGGGGGACACAGGGCAGGAGCTGGACAGGGAGCACAGGCCGGCTGTCCCCTCTCCTGTGGCGGATCTCAGCTGCCAAAGGCCAGAGCTGCCCCCAGGCGGGGCTGTGGCTGGGTGCATGTTCTTGTGTGTGTGTGTGGACAGATGGAGGAGGCTGGGCAGGCGCCATTATTTCAGAAAGGTGTGGGATGCTCTTGGGGTGTCACTTTGGGGACAGGGGCCCGGCCGCTGGAATCCTCTCAGCAGGTGGTCTCTTCCTCACTTTCTACCTAGGTCCCCCACGGCCACCACCGGAGGCTGAGTGGCTCCCCAAGGCCACCAGGTGAGTAAGAAGGACCCTGTGAGGGATGTGAGGGGACCGCTGAGTGTTCTGTGCCCCGAGAGCCTCCTAATTACTGCATTGAGGGGAAGGAGGTGCTGGGCCACCTGGCTGCCCCCTGGGGGGTTAAGCGGATTTCCCCAGGTCCCAGGCCCTTTCTGGGAGTCTTGCGGCAGCCACCCCGACGCCTCCGGGATGTGGATGCATGGCCCATGTGCTAATTGAGCCAAGTCTGGGGTGGCTCACTGTTCTCTCTTCTCCCCCTCCCCTCCCTTTTCTTTTCTGCAGCCTCCCCGCCAAGCTCCCGGCCCCCGGCTGGCCAGGCCTGCTGCAAAGCCCGCCGAGGGGCTCGGACAGTGCCGGGCTCCAGAAGTGATAGCTAATTGGGGATAGAAAGGGCCCGATTGTCTCGCGGCGGCCGGAAGAGCGGCGTGGGCCGCTGAAAGGGCCGGGAGGAGGCGGCCGCTTCGCCCAGCAGCTGCCGCCTGGAGATGTTTGGGGATTACGTCAGCGCTGGCGGGCAGGGGCAGCAGGGACAGCGAAGGAGGCGGGCTCGCGGCGGCCTCCCGCCCCCCGGGCCCCTGGACAATGCCCGCATTGTTGGTGCAGAGAGTGGTTAATTCTGGCTGAATGGTACACGGGCCTCTTGACCAAGGAGGCTGCTAGTCGCCCCCCCCCATCTTTCCTCTCAGGAGGGCCTGCCTGCCTGGGGGGCTGCAGACAGCGGGGGTCAGTCCCTGCGAGGGACGAGGGACCGTGTGTCCAGCCAGGGGAGGCCGTTGTCAGCAGGGGTGGGTGGCGGCAGCTTCTCAGCATGGGCTCCTGGCTGGGGGGCAGTGTGGGCCCTGAGCCACTCATGGTGCTGCTCGTGGTCATCCTGCTGGTGCGTCTCATCCTGTGGTCCTGCCTGGGGACCTACATTGACCACAGGCTGGCCCGGCCGCCGCTGCAGCCCCGAAAAGCCAAGCGTGACTAGGGCTTTGTGCTGACGTGGTGGTCCCCTGGGGAGGGAGTCAGCGGGCTGGGGAGCACACACCTGAGCTTACTGGTTTTGCTTCCAGCTAATGCTCCTCCCCCTCATGTCCCCAAGTGTCCACTCCTTGGAGTTGACCACTCTGGCTCCTTCGCACTTGACTGGGCAGCTGACTCCTATATCCGAGGGTCATGGAAGAGACCTGGGAGCATGGTGACTGCCCAGACTGATGAAGGTGGTCCTATGGGGATGGCCACCCACCTGGGATGTTGGAGAGATTGTGGCCAGCTGTCTGTCACCAGGTTCTGAATCCCCAGCTGCAGTGAGTGCTCTGGGCAGGTATCTGACTCTAAGACTGTCTCAGCTTCCAATTCTTCACAAATGTATTTGCGGGAAGAGGCTGGAGGGGACCAGGGATGTTGGCAGAGAGGCCACAAGAACACCTATGACTCCATCATGGGCTAGCCCTGTTGGGGTCCCTTCCATCCTAACCAGTCATCCTGGCTTCCCAAGGGTCCGGGCTCACAGAGCAGACCTTGGGAAAGTTCTCAAGACAGACCTATGACACCTAAGCTCAAGTCCAGCCACCCTTGGTCATGTGCGAACTCTCTGCCCATCAGGCAGTGGCAGTCCCATCTCTGAGGTGGGCTGTGCCTCCCTCCTTTAGCAGGAGGTCAGGGTGTGGGGGAAAGCCCCGGGGAGCCTGCAGATTCCCATGCTTTGGGGAGAGCCGGTCAGTGGAGAAGCCAAGGGGCCTGCCAGGGTCCCCTGAGCCCCCTGGTTCATCTGGGCAGCTGGGATGTGTCTGGAAAGACTGACAGGGCGGGGAAGTTGAGTTGTGGCCACTCAGCAAGTACCCCCTCCTTCCCATCACATGAGCAGAGACGCCACCAACTTAATGGCCAGGATGGGGCAGCTTGGGGGCTCCTGCCCAGCACAGAGTTGAAGCACTCGGGGAGACCTTGGCGAATGCTGGCGTCGCTTCACCCCAGAGCAGCTGATGTATACCGTAGGGTCCCAGCAGCGGTTTCCAGACCACAGCAAGGATCACGTCTCTGATCAACTCATGAGGCACAGAGAACTTGGAAGGGAAAGATGACTCCTTTGTGGCGGCTCTGAGAAGCACTGGCCCAACATCTTCTTCTGAGAGGAGATGGGGACAGGGACACTGGCTTCACCTTACTCCCAGGGACAGTAAGGAGGTGCAGAGATGCTGGCTTGGGAAATGTGAACCGAGTTGTGTGGATGCAGGTTTCTTGAAAGCACTGGTGATGCCCATAACGTCCACGGGACCTGGATGTCTTTTGTTGGTCAAGAGCAGGGTCACAGGTGGCCACGACAAGGCTGGAGTCAATTGGTCTGGATCAGGGGACATTCAGGACCTCCTGACTCAGGAGAACTCAGAATTGGAAAGCAGTGACTGTCCAGCTAGAGCTGACCAGAGCTGGAGACAGTGTGACAGTGACAGTCCAGGGAACAACGTGAGGCAACCTAGATAAAGGTTGCATCTTGTTGAGGGCAGTGTTCCGGGGTACAGTCCCTGAGATTTGTCACCTGGCCAGTTGGATTAACAGGGCAGAGTTCTAGGGTCCCGGCTCCTCGTCAAGGACAGTCAGCCAGGCTGAGGACTCTGCATGGACATTTTCGCTGCCCTGGGAGGATGTTTACATTGCTGTTTAAGAAAAGTGTTATCTAATTTTCTTTGCAATTATCGTGCACGATTTGACTGATCTCTTTCAGGAAGGAAAATCACATTTGTTGTTGTGACCCAGACCTGATGGAGCTGGGGCAGGCGGTGCTCCCAGGCTGCCATCGTGGATTTAGAACGAGAAGCCCCAGACACACCAGACACCCAGGTCACACCCTGCGGTGACTCCTGTGTTACCTGGGTGTCCCCTTGATTGTACAGAACCAGCTGAACTTTACCTTTTGCTCCAAGGAGCCGGAATCCATGGGCTCCTTCTAAAACAGAGACAAGGACACACTCTTCTGCCTCAGTGGTCCACCTGAGAAGACAGAGGCGGAGGCTGGCTGCCACCACGAGGGCCCACCAGAGGCGGGGTTCTGCCAGCCCAAATGTGCCTCCCTGTTCAGTTACCCTGGTCAGTGATTTCCTCTTATTATTTCTTGAGCTAGTTTATGTTCGTTTCTGTTACCGGCAAGTGAAAGAACTTTCTGGAAGCACAGCCAGCACCCATTGCCTCCTGACAGTGCCTGGCTCGGAGCAGGGGCTCAGGCAGTGACGGCCTAGTGAGCTCAGGATGCATCTGGGTCATCTCAGGTAGCACTTCGAGCGACAGATAAGTGGACACCAGTGACTGAAACAGCGAGAATTTTTTTTTAATTTCAGTTTTTGTTTTACTTATAGCAAGTCAGCTAGCACTTGGTATTCCCAGGCTGCAGTATGGTAGCTCCCTGACTCGATTGTGGATTCAGTCCCTGCCATATGTCTGTATGACCATCCTTTTGTCTTCATAGTGACGAGAAGGCTACTGCTGCTCCGGGCATCTTACATGAACTCTAGGCAGGAAAAGAAAAGACAGAGTGATGGAGATGAATAGCAATGTCCCTGGAAGCCTTTGGTTTTTTATCTCATGTGCCAGAATGATGCCCCATGGCATCTCTAGGGGAAGACATGGCTGAGAAGTGGCATTTGTTAGCTGTGTGCATTGTCTCCCTGGATAACACAGAGCCTCTGTTATAAGGGAAGGATGGCAAACTGGCGATCAGGTAGTCAACTCGTTTTGTCTATGCCACTGGCCCCTTGGTCATTCTTTGCAATGGCGGCCTTTATCCTGGGTATTTTGGTGTCTTTTGTAACTTCTTTAGGTTCTGATTTTGCCCTGCCCGATCACTAGGAATAGCTCATGTGCCAACTTCCCTTGGCAGTACCAAGCCAATGTCAGACACTGAAATCTTCCATGGCTTCCTATGGGCTCCTGAGTGTTCCAGGGCTCTCCAGGGCAGAGCGTATGTCCCCCTTATTACACATACAGTGAGGCATCCCCTTGTAGCTGGCAGCCTTTGAGGCAGATTGGCAGGAGGGAGGCAGACAGTGAACAGCTGATGGGCAAATGACTGATGTGATGGGCAGCAGGTGCAAAGGTGCACCCCGATGTCCCTACAATGTCTAGTCTCTTAGAGTGAGGCTGAGTTTGGACATCGGCCCTTTAAAGAGGTGATGACAGTAAATGAGGTCACATGGGCTGGGCCCTAATCCCAGATGACTGGTGTCAGGACACAGCCATGTGCATGCACAGAGACAGACCTTGCAGAGATATGGCAAGATGATGACTACCTGTGAGCCAAGGAGCGAGGTCTCCAGAGGAGCCTTGATCTTGGACTTCTGACCTCCAGAACTCCAGTAAATATATGTTGCTGCAGCTGCCCAGCTGTGGTACCTTGTTAGGGTGTTGGGAGCTGATGGATAACATGGATAAATCAAGTAGTCATTAACTCAGCAAGTA
>PVJX010017912.1:0-37501 GCA_004027295.1 Dolichotis patagonum
TCTACTTTACATGTTTTAACTTTGTAATTTGAACAACTATTTCCAAGAAGTCAGTATGTAATTAGTCAAGTAATAATTTCTTAGGTTTTATTGTTGTACTTTTCCTTTTTTCCTTGGAATACTGTATGGTTGCTACCCTTTATTCTGTTTTATTTTGTTTTGTTTTTTCCTCTTTAAATAAAATTATAAAAAAAAAATACCCCCAATCAATAACCTGTTCATTACCTGTCCCTGTCCTAAGCACCACCCTGGTCAGAGGTTATATGAGTACCCTAACCCGCCCCGTGCGGGTTAGAGAAGGCCAGGCTGTCTGTGGTCGTGGACTTCTCTCCACGTCCTTGGGAATAAAGGTCTCTCTATCTCATATTTTGCTGTGTCATCGCGCCGAAAATCCTAACAGAACTCATGGTGATTCTTCTACTCCAGTCATCTGAATGCTGGAATTATAGATGTGCGTAACCACACTTTGTTGTGTGGTGACCCATCCATTGTTAATTGGAGGAATTTTTAAAAATTATATTTTCCAGTTCTGAAGCTTTCGTATTTTTCTCCTTTATATTTCCTATATCTATTCCCAGAGTTTCTACTTTTTATTTCTTTCAAATATGCACATACCTGGTTGCTAAACATCTTTATGGTGACAGCTTTAAATCCTGTCAGATAATTCCAGCCTGTTTCATCTCCTTGTCAGCATTTGTAGGTTGCCTTTTCTACTTCATGTTGAGATTTTCCTCATTCTTTGTATGAGGAGTGACTTCAAGTGTATCCTGACATTTGTGGTACAAGGTTGTGACACTGTTTCTTCTTCAACCTGCTTGTTTATTTTTATTGTTTGTTTTTTTTCCTTTCCTTTTTTTTTTTTTTTTGTAGGCAAATATCCTGTTTAGGTTTCATTCTGTTAAATGTAGGCAATTATAGCACATCACACTTTTGAAATCCCATTTGGACAGTTGTTTGCTTTGCTATACAAAAAGCCCTTCTGTGAAGACCCATGCACTTGGGCTAGCTTCACAGTCCACTTTAAAATTAGGAAAATTGGCAAACTAACATTTTTTTGTTCACTGGTTTCATTTAACATTTCCTCTCTTTTTTTTGAGATTTAAAATACTGTATTATTTATCTTCTTTTACTTAGGGCTCTCCCAGAGTGTTTTAATCTGTCCAGTTCAGTTATATTCTCAGCTGCTACTTAAAACATAGGTATTTAGCTTTTTAAAAATGCTTCTATAAATCTCCCTGAGATGTGACGCTGCGCGGTGCCCCTGAGGCTCTCCCCAGGCCTTCACTCCCAGCCAGCCCTGTGGGTAGGAAGCCCTTCCTCCCTCACAGCTCCTGCAGTGCCTTCCAGGAGGAGGTGCACACCGCTGCTCCTCTTGAGAGGGGTGTAATGGCTTCTAAAGAGTGGAAAAAATTGCCTTTGCATATTGTGAAATTATTCAGCTGTCAGAAACAAACAGTAAAATCCAAATTAAACAACTTGCCCACCTATACCTCACTCTAGGCCCTGGAAAAGAAAGGCCCATGGGCCTCAGGAAAAGAGGGAGAAAGACAGGGAATTAGAGTGAAGAGGTCACCTGTGGGGTGGGGACTCACCTGGGGAGGGCCCAGAGGCCCCTGAGGAATTCCGTACCTGAATGATTAGGAAGAGTGTTACAAAGTGAGACAAGGGCTGGGGATTTAGCTCAGTGGCTTAAGCGCCTGCCTGGCAAGCACAAGGTCATGAGTTTGATCCCCGGTACCAAAAAAACAAAAACAAAAACAAAAAAAAAAAAAGTGAGATAAACACGTGCACGCTGGCTAATAAACGAGAACACGGCAGGAGGGCGGACAATGAAGACAACGATATGCGGGTGTGAAGAGAAAAATAGTAATTGTTGTACTTGAAAGAAGAGATGTTAACTACTGTGTGATAATAATAGTTAACAAACAGCTGATCTCTTTGCTTTCTTAATTTTAAAGTGGAAAGTGAAGTTACCCAAAGTTCCTTCTGTTCTTCTTGGAGAGGCTATATTTTTTTTAAAAAAATTTTTTTAATGCCCAAACAGAAGTTTTAATAGTATGGTGTATTTTAATTGTTTTCATTTACAAATTAATACTTTTACCATTAAAAAGGACAATGTAAATGTGTTTCTCAATAAGAAACATCCAGATTCTCTTCTTCAAAAAACTAAAACCTGTGATGCAATTTTCTCCATTTTTAGTAGAGGATGAACAGTCCCTTCCCGCAGACCTCACTGTGTAACCTTCGCCTTAAGTCCGGAGCCCTCCCAGGCCGCACAGGCCTTCATCGTGGGAAGCGTGGGCGAAGAGGCTCTCCTCCCAAGTAATTGGCCTCCCAGGTGCTGCGTTGAGCAAGGGGAGCCTGCTCCCCACTGTGACTCATGTGGGAACTTGCTTCAGTTGGCTTCTCTCCCCAGGCAGATCAGACACCTGCGGGTGGCCTCGTGCATGTGCAAATAAAGGTCCTTCGGATTTGGCACACCGTCACAAACCTGTTTCCAGGCTGGCTATATGATGCGATGGGAAGAAGGTAGGAACACAGGGAAGACAGACAGTCATGTTCTGTGAGCAGGAAATGAGGGTCTGGGTACCTAAGGAACTGAGGAGATGAGGCCTCTGATAGGGGTTGGCTCTGCTAGGCTGGTGCCTTGGAGACGGATATGTAATTGTGTGCACACAGTGTGTCTGCAGGTTCGTACAATAGTTGCCAGCATCGCCATCCCTGAACCTTCTGCCTCCGATGGTGGCTTCTTCCACAGTGCTTCAGAAGCTGGCCTCTCTAACCTCCCCAGGTCACTTTCTGGTCCCTGCCCGTTCTCCCATCTTGTTTCTGTTAGTGGATTTGGTTATTTGGTTAAGAATCTCTGGCAAGTGTGAGGTCGTGAGTTCGATCCCCGGTACCAAAAAAAAAAAAAAAAAAAAAAAGAATATCTGACAATACGTTTCTTTACCCTCAATCCAAAATTTCTTCAGCAGAGATCTCTCTTCCATTTAGTGAGGGACTCTTCAGACCTCAGTGCCTCTGTCTTCCCTCTTTTCAAACCCCGCCTTCAGGAGATCTGATAAAACCCTTTGCACTGAGGGGCACAACTGTGCCATTCCCCTCCCAATGTGTCTGCATCTTAACAAGCCTTGAAGCTTCTTGTCAAATACAACGATATCTAAGTGTGTAATTTCATGCATCTGTAGAAAGGGAGACCCTCTATGGAGGGCTTTGTAGGAGGAAAATCAGCATGGGCTTGGAATTTTAATTTAATAAATGGCTTATTTTCTAAAACTATCAAATACAGATAATACGTACACAAAGAATTTTCCGATTTAAAATGAGAGAGTACCTTTACCCAGCCCAATGCCACGTAGAATTTACACCGGTAAATGTCACCTGCTGCTGTAGCAGCAGCTGTCAGTACAGGTTGCTGCTGTACAAAGTGCTGGGATAGCCAGCAGACGGACCAGACGGTACAGTAACAACAAACCGGGCATCCAGACTCCAGGAGCTCAGCCTGAAGGAATGCTGTTTGCATCAGGACAGCTTGGTTTACCTTCCCCAAAGTAATGTCGTTTTCTCATATTGTAGTTCAACACACTCTCCACACCCCAGCCACCCACTGAGTTTTGAACCTCCCACTAAGCTGCATTCTCAGCCCTTATTTCTGTTTTATATCTTGAAGGAGACGTTTTCTAGGCTGGATCCAATCCTGTGATCTTCCTGCCTCAGCCTCACAGAGTACTGGAATTACACATGCCATCCAACACACCTGACTCTCAACTTTCTTATCCTCCCTCTAACCTCTCCTCACACTGTCTCCAAGAAACTAGACAAGTCCAAAAACCTGCCAAAAGTGCACTTCCAGATTGGAACAGATTTTTTTTTAATTAATGTGACTGAAAAGTATGCATATCACAGCAAAATACACCCCCAAAAACCCAAAAACAAAACCACATCCTTACCAAGCTTGAGTTAAAAGAGAGGAAGACTTATGAAATCAAAAGAAAAACACTTCCATTTTTTAAAATTCAAAATGTGCATTTGAGTTTAAATTCAGAAAATATAAGCCAGGTGTGGTGGCTCACACCTATAATCCTAGTACTCAGGAAGCTAAGGCAGGAGGATCTCCATGAATTTGAGGCCAGCCTGAGCTACCTAGCAAGTTCAAGGCTAACTTGAACTACACAACGAAACCCTGTCTAAAAAAAGAAAAGATTGAATAAATTAAAAAAGAAAAGAAAAAAGAAAAACAACAAAAAAGTCACTGTAAATACAATATAATAGGAGGTCATCAAAAATATTTCATAAAAATGAGCTTTTATTCTTCCTGTCACATTGGAGGTCATATACCAGTCTGTGTGTGTGTGTGTGTGTGTGTGTGTGTGTGTGTGTGTGTGTGTGTGTGTGTGTGTTATAGCTTGGTTAGTAGAAGGATACTCAGCATAAGTAGACTGTAAAGCTCGATGTTGTAGGATAGCCTCCCTGAAAGTGAAGACTTAATTAATTCAAGAGCACACCTGTCATTTTAATTACAATTCTGTCAAGAAATTTCAGTGGCTGTGAGAGGTGTGGAAGTAGAATTGCATTTCACCTTCCCTGGCACAACAGAGGACGAACTTTGCTATCACCAGTTTGACCTCTCTCTGCCTCCCTTTGGGACCTGGATATCAGAATCCAGGACTCTAATTAAAGTGAGTGGCTTTTTTTCTTGCTTATTTTACAGTCTTTGTTGCCATCATATATGTAATCTATTTTACTACTTAAGGGTTAACTAGTTATTGTCGATATATACATATACCCTACATTTCCATAGCCCATGTGGGCAACCCAAGATCTGAGCTTCTCCTAAAGATCATCTTACTTCCCGCTCCCTTAAAGATGGAAAAGTGATTGTGACATTGACAATAAGGCGAGGACCAGGATACGAGGGAAACTATTTCCCTTGCAAATGTGGGCAGGGGCTTCTGGTCCTTCAGTGTGGCAGTGGAGGGGCCCTGGGAGTTCAGCCCCTCTGTGACTGAGGAGTGGTGACAGCAGGGTCTTCATTCTGGAAGCCCCTGCTCCAAATACATATGCATGTATGTTATCCATGTCACCAGACAGGGTATGAGGAGGTTCCTCTGAAGAGGACGTGGGGCCCTCAACTCACCCCACCCATAGGGTAGGTTGTAGGTCCACTGACGCCCGTTACAGAAAAATAATTTTCAAGATGTAACAGTGAGAGGCACAGAGAAGTTTGTCAGGCAGAATTTAAAGTACATACTCGGAGAGAATAAAGTGCAAGCCCTCAAGAGAGAGGCACATTATGAACTGGAGCTAGGTATACTGAAATGGTCTTGGCAGTCTCTTCAAGATGGGGGATCCTTTCTGTGTCTTCCACCTGTCTGCCAGGGGCCCCTCTGGCTGGCTGTTGTGACGCCAGCCATTTATGTGTGCAAAGTTAAGTTGTGCTGCCCACTGTGCTGCTGATTTCTCGGAGAAGAAGGTCTTCGAGAGGAAGGGCAGTTTGCGACAGATACAGGCCCAAAGCCCAATTAGCATATTTATTGTGTCTTTACAACCCTTCATAATATTTCCTTTCTTTCTTTTTTTTTTTGGCGACTGAGTTTCCTGGAAGAGAAAAAAGGCTTGAGTAGCTTTTGTGTCCAGAAGCTACAGTTTTTCTTAAAAATATACTTTTAAAATTATGATTTTCCTTGTCTCTTTGTTGCCTATCTTTGTTTCTTCACTCTACCTCAGCTGGGATTGTTACTGTATACATAGCTTCAGGGTGTATTTTTTGTCCTCCCACAAACTCTTTAAACTGGCTAATAAGTTTAATATGTTCATTTTTAAAAATCTGAACCAATCCCAGTATCTTCTTTGGTTTTCTGGATAGTGAAGCAGCAGTTATAAATAACTCACTAAGTTACAGTCATGCACATGAGTGTCAATACATCATTATGTGATGAAGGAAAATTCAGAATCACAAAACAAAATGTCATATTTCTTCACATGTGTTTATATTTGGAAATGCAAAAGAAACTTCTAGGAGAAAACGCCCCCCAACTCATCACAGTGGCAGCCTCTGGGGAGGGTCCCGGATGAGGAGGAACCCGGGCAGACTTTCCCCTTTTACCTTACACAGTTTTTGCTTGAATTTTTACATGCAGAATGCTTTCAATTACTCCTTTTGTACTCAATATAGAAAAACAAAATAAGCAGCAATAAGAAAGTCAGTGGGCTAGAATTGAGCAGAGAGCAGAAGTCTCCAGCTCATTATCAGCTTGATTCCATTCAACTAATGCAACATAAGCATAACCTATGTACTCAGTGCACTGATGACCAAATGAGTAAGGAGGGGTCTCTGCTACCTGTGACCAGAGAAGCAGATACATAAACAGATGAGTGATATATAGTGTTGTAAATGGAAGACAGCAACACAAGGTTTAGTGGGCAGCCCCAGGAATGTTCCTCCTGTATCCCTCAAGAATGGGGACACAGTAGAGCTTTGCTCAAAGAGTTGAAACAACATTTCAAGTCTTGAAGAATAAACTGAAAGAAGGGAAAAAGAATTCCAGATGTGTGAAGTATTCCTTGAGTACGAGCAGGATTATTATTCTCTTTTAGTTCATCCACACAAAGCTGCTTTTATCCATGTCATGGATAAGACAGCCATTTATGGCATTAACAGAAGAATTATGCAAAACTAGAGTCACATTTGGATTGTTTAATCTCAGCCTAAATAGCCACGGGGGGCAGGGCAGGCACAGGCAGGTCCTGATACCAAGTTAACAGCTGCCTTCTTCTCTGACAGTCATGCAGACCAAGAACCTCCCTCAGGGCCTGGACTCATGGGTACCATCAGCACCTTTCCCAGGCATTGGTGGGCATTCATGAAGCTCTCACTGGACTTTAAATTATGCAGGTTGTTTGCCTGAAATAACAGTGCGGGGTAGGGGAGAGGAGGAAGCGCTGCAAAGACATGACTTGATTCAGCAATAAACAGGGGATTAGAATCTGGGGTATGTGTCTTATGACAGACAGATCATAGGCATATCCAGAAAGGTAAAGCAAAGTGGAACGTTTTAAAACTAAAATCCCCCCCTGATTTTGTAAGTTGTTCTGAGACAACTATCTTTGGGTTCAAGGATCAGTAGAAAGGGTGGCATGAGTCCAGAGTCAAGTAAGCAGTTGCTGAGCAGATGTTTTTGCAGAAATATTTTTTGGGTCAGACTGCATTGGCCCATGTACAAGATTATGGTTTTCAGCAATTTAATGACTTGTAATGACTTTTATCATAGATGTGTGTGGTGCTTTTATGGCTTCTTGACTACATTTTGTTAACACAAATGACTTCATTTTGATTTTGACAACTTTCACAAAGCTACAAAGAGCACCAGATCAGGTTGCATAAACTCTGATGAGTAAACAGCCAACACATGCCTTCTGTACCCTGTGCCTTAAATTTGTGACCCTGTTCCACCTTCTTATTATCTTCCCTCACAGTTTCCACTCGATGCCGTCCAGTGGTTAATATGTCCTAAAACTACTATCCGTACTTCTCCCTTTTCTTCTGAGCCAATTTTTACACTTGGTTTGTCGGGTTGTTGTCTTGAGGCCAGTCTGATGCACTTAACCTGCCAGCGTAATGACAGAGGATGGCTGCTTAATGAGTTATTTTCTTTACATAAGAGATTCATATTTTAACTATATATCCAGAGTAAACAATCTCTTACTCCAAAGAGGACCACAAATAGATGGGAGACTTAATCACAGCATACCCTACCCATCCCAGTCAGATGTAATCACCTGGGCAACACACCCACCACTGTAAGTCATCCTCTCGTCCTGTCCAGTTAGGTGTCTACGTCTGCTCCCCCCACAAAGTGCGTGACCCTCACGAGGGCAGTGCTCAACCCAGAACCTGCAGTAGTGAGGTTCAAGGTAAACCGCTTCCGACTCACTCACCCAACAAATCTTTATAGAACTACAACCCTAAAAAAGACACTGCTAATTCTAGGGATACACAAACCAGTCCCTGCTCTAAAAGCACCAGTTCAGGGTGAACCAAACAGTTCTGTCTAATGCTTTCAAACAGTTTACATATAGTAAGAGAGAAGAGATGGTCTAGGCATAAATAAACCCACTGCAAACCAGACACATAAATACCAGGACTCCCCACGCTGCAGCAGCAGCTCAGCTGAGTGCAGTAGACGGACAGCTGCAGGCTCCGGTTGTTGGAAGAGATCTGCATTGTATGCAAATAGAAACGGCTTTTGTTTTTATTTTCCTAAGTTTACTATTTTATTAGGAAACATTTGAATGGTACAGATAGCAATAAAACAAATATCCTTAATTCACATCATCTGGATCCAGCGATTGTTAAAAATTTTAGCATGTTTACTTTGGTTCTGTTTTTAATGAAGAAATAAAGATGAGAAATAGAGTTGTAATCCCTCTGAAACCTCTCCCTCATTCTATTCCCCTCTTTCCCCAAAGTCACCACATTTTAAAAGTTGTTTTGTCTCCTTCCCATTTATATTCTTAATCCTTTGGCTCCATTTATTTGTTCTTGTAAATATATATATGGGTTGGGAGTGTGATTTTAGAATTTGCATAAATGCACCTATGTTGTGGGTATATACATTTTCTTTGCAAAGTACTTTCTGTAGTATTTTAACAATTTTATGCTATTTATTTGTTGACTAAACTTCAACTTGCTTTAAGATAAAAATACAAACATAATCCAAGATTCCGAGGGACCACTGTCCCGCAAGCCCCTTCCTACACACTCAGATCTGGCCAAGACTCCTTCACAGTGGTCCAGGAGCACTTTGCTTGCTGATGCATTTTGTGTGTGTGGTACTAGAGATGATACTCAGGGTCTTTGCACTGAGCCCTTTTATTTTTCTTAATTTTGAGACAGATCTTGCTAAGTTGCCCAGGTGGGGCTCAAACTCACAATCCTTTTACCTTAGCCTCTCAGAGTTTTAGAATGTGGCATATCAAAGGAGACCCATTAATCTTTAACACAGGAATCTAAATTCTTTAAAAATATAAGTATGTCCATGTGCACTTATTTTTGTGCCTATATTTAAAAGTATTTATTTATTTATTTATTTATTTATTTATGGTGCTAAGGATTGAACCTCAGCTTCATATATGTTCGACAAACTCTACAACTGAGCTATACTTCCATCTGGTAAAAGTCAGTTTCTGAGGACCTCAGTCATTCTCTTCCTTAGCTACATTTTAAGTAGATTTCTGATAAGTTCACCTGTTATTCTACCACAATAAGAACCAAAAAGTTGGAATGAAAAACGAGGGATTGCCAACTGCTTATAGAAAAGAGTGTTTGTAGCAGCAATAAATGGGAGCCAAACAGAGATGACCAAAAATTTAGAAAAAGCCCAGGAGTCCGGGGGTATTTGCTATAACTGAAGTCTACAATTAAAATGCTGACTCACCAAAAGAAGATTAGATTGCACTGCATATCCTCTGGCTAAGAAGACAGGGAAATAAATAATGTTTTGAAAGATAAAAAGGAAAATGGTATGGAATAAATTTTTTTGGACATGCCACCCCAATCCAAAGTTTAATTAATGAGGAGCTGTTGTATATGTTTTTAATTAATTGTTTTCCTTCCACATTCAAATGGTCCTAGCCTTTCATTTTAAAGCAGATGATTCAGAACATTTTATATTTTTCTCTTGCTAAAAAAATCCCACCAAAAAAGGGGAAAAACTGAATTACTTTCATGGTCCTCAACCAAGTTTTGGGGGAAATAAAACAGGATTTTCCTCAGGCACCTTTATTACCTCCCCGGGAAGCCCAGGGACAGAGTGCACTCCTGACCTCCAACACGCAGCCCTTTGTCTCCAGCCCGCAGCAGGCTGAGCAGCAGAGGCAGCTCAGAGAGCAGGGTCTTGGACCTCTCAGCCCTTTTGTATACCTCCTAAAGGATGACAGCCTGGATACAAGCAGCCTTCCTCAGCCTCCTCAGTGCAGGAAGTTAACGCTGGGGATCTCTGGGATTATACACAGAAGGGTCTGGGTAGTTCATCACATTTACAAAAGCAGCTTCATACAGGCTCTCCATGGGCACCTCTGCCTGGATTCTAGGGCAGCACCGTGCAACATTCTTGGTGATGCCTGGATTTTCAGAGCCCAGAGACAGCTGTCTCAAGCACCCAGGTCCTAACACCTTGACTGGAGTCCTTACATAGAACTCCCTGCCTCTAGCATCTGGCTTTTAGCTTTGCAAAGATCAGGAGCAGCACCCCCAGACCCATCCCTGCCCTGTGGTTCACTGTCTCCCTTCGGCTCGCAGAGGCCCAGTAGGGAAGCCATGAGTGACAAGCTGTTTGGGCTCTGCCCAGTTTCTCCACAGTTGGCCTTGCTTAGAGGAATTCAACCTCATCCTTCCCAGCAAATCCACCCTCTTCACTCTGCCAGAGGCCTGTGCTCAGGCTTTGAGAACAGACTGTCCGTGGAGTCCAGAGCAGAGGACAGGACGACCTAATGTGACCCCAGGGAGGTGCCCTAAAGCCTGAACTGCTTCTTAGGACTATCAACACAGTAGTGGTCATTCATTAACCTCTGTGGGTGTTTTTGAGATATGAGCTGCGTGACATGCTTTTACATCCTAACCCTTGTTTGTCAATAAATGCTTTTTAAAGTAAACAACTGAGACTTTTAAGCATATTATAAATCTCTTTATAGTTTAAGAAACCCAGAGTATTAAATCACTTTTCATATCACTTAGCTCAGTGACTAATGTTGTCCAGAGATTAAAATAGGTCACTGGAATATATGTTCCTCAGAAGTTCAGTATCTGCTTAGTTTAAAAGGGTATATATCCAAACTCACCTAAAAGAAATAGAGAAGGGAACAACAGGTTTGCTATCTGGCCTTATTAATGCCACAATTAATATTCCAGGTAAATAGAAGATCCAGGGCTGCCTCAATCTCCAGGGACAGAGAGGTACAGAGAAGGGTAGGAACTTCTTTACGAAAGGCGGATGTTAGCTTGAGATACTCATAAATTCTCAATAAAAGAACAGGTATTTATTTATTTATTCATCTATTTTTGTATTGCTGGGATTGAAGCCAGGGCCTTGTACATACTAAACAAATAGGCTACCATTGAGCTGCACCCCAAGAAATGCTTTTGAGTGTGACTTTGCAGAGTAGCTATAAAGATGAATTCATGCATGCCAGAGGACATCATGGTTATCACTAAGAGAATGCTTGACTATAGAGAAGGGAATGAAATAAGTGGATAAAAGATGAGAGACAGGCAAGGGGCTGAGTCTCCTGGAGATCTTACTCAAGGCCTCAGACCTGCCATGGCTACCAGGTCTACTCCAGAACTCCTCATTTATATAATCTTCTCTGATTAAGCAAAATTGACTTGGTTTTCTTTCACACACAACCAGAAAGAACTGAGAAACTTGGTAATTTTTTTTGACATCATGAATTTTCTCAATACTTAGATAAGCAGACCCACAAAAAGCAGCTTATAACTCAAAAGGGCTACAGGATATGTTAGCATATAAGAAAGCAGAATAAAAAGATTACAGGAGGGGAATATGGTTTCCTTGATATAATTTGTACTATAGATAATAATGATAGCTAATTACATCTAGAACACTCTTTGGAATGGTTTGATATATTAAGTAACTTAATTCTCCTAAAATGCTGCTGAGGTAGTGTTACTCTCCTGTTTCACAGATGAGGGAAACCAAGCATAGATAAGATATATGAATTGCCTAATGCTATACAGTTTGAAGATCTGGCGTTAGAACTCAAGGTAATCTGGTTACCCAACTTTAACTAATACACATGCCATTACTCTTTAAACAGAAAGGAATTTGCTGATAATGACTGGCAGGTAGGAATTCCTGCTTGTAAAAATCATTACAAATACTGTGCTTCCTCAGATCTGTCACATTAAACTCTCATTGAGTTAGACCACATAAGAAAATGAAAGGTCAATGAAGAAAAGCCTACTGATTTAAGTTTTATTTGTCTGAGCTTGAAGACAGAGAATTATAAACTGTTTTACTCATCAACTTAAAAGATCTTAAGAACAAACCTTGTAAAATTTGTTACAAGAGAACACAGAAACAGAGCCTAGACTTAGATCTACATTCTGGCCAGTAAATAGGGAGAGAAATATGAAGAAAGAAAAGGAAGGTAGCTTGAAAAGAGAAAAAAGGATCAAAACAGTTAAAAAGTTATAAAGAGACCAAGCCCATAGGCAAAGGAAGGCTGACACTACATAACTGAAAAACAAAAGCATACACAATTGCAAATGGGACACTTTGGCAAAAAAATAAAAATAAATAAATAAATAAATAAAAAGAAAGAAAAGAAAGAATGAAAGAAAGAAAGATCACAGGAACAGTTGCAGAGAGATGGTCAGCACACTGAGGACCGCACAAGTTTGGTTTGCTAGTGTTTTCCCCAAAGTGCTTACTTTGGGGAATTGGAAAGACCAAGAAGGAAGAAGAAGCTTGCTCCTCTCCTTCTGCTCCCATTTCTGCAAGTATCATTTCCCAAAAGCTTTCTTCCTGAAACAGCTGTTCTTCTCTGTAGCAGTAACTAATCAATTTGCAGCTTTTAAAATTTAAGACATTGGCCTTCGCTTGCTGGCTGCCACCATTGGAAGGCTTGCTTTCTGTGGGAAGCCAGTGTGAGCAGGGAGATGGAGCTAGGTAAGCCCCATGCATCCACAGGCCACCATTGGAGGCCCTTGCTTCTTTCAAGAAACCGTCACCCACCAGGAGAATCAAACAAACACACTCCTATGTGCCTGCCACTATTGTGAGAGCCCCAGTGTAGACACACAGGCTGAGAGAAGCAGCCCCACCATTGCACACCCCTTGCCACTGGGGAAGCCCCAGTGTAGCTGCATGAGACTGGAGAAGGCCACCCCGTGCCCTGTTACCTCCCTGCAAACCTGGGGTCAGAGAAACCCAGGTGCCTGTCACATTCCCCTATACCACAGAGCAGCAGCCAACATGGGAAGTGCCTGGGACCCCACAACCAGCTGACTGGAAGGAACACAGGACAATGCAAGACAAAGGAGCAAAAGGCAATCTCAGACCTCCAACCCACACAGAACAAGTCTGGGAGATGCAATCATAGAAGAAAATGGAACTCACACACCTGAAATCTCCAAGAGGATAGCAACTGAAGTAAAGAAACAACTTCATGAGACAGTAAAAGTAATCAGATCAAAAATGATGTCTCAGGTAAAAGGAGAAATCACAAGCATAATGAAAATTGCCGAGCATATCTAAAGAAGGCATAGATAAAAAAGAGGGGCATAGGAAAATGATGGAAACCTTGAATGAACAATATAGAAAGGAATTACAATGCATGAAACAGATTCAAAGAGAGATCCAGGAAATTAAAAAGTAGATCAAAAGCTGGCAATTCTGTTTGAAAGACACTGAAGATAGACTTTTAGACCTTGAAGACAGGATTGTAGCTAGCGATTGTGAAAGGAAAGATCTCTTAAAAATAACAAAGAATGAGGAAATAACAATTCAATGGCTGTAAGACTACACAAAGAAACATTATTTAAGAGTGATAGTTATCAGTGAAGAAGCAGTGATCAACACAAATGAAATAAAAAGACTATTTACAGAATTAATAGCAGAAAACTTCCCAAACATGGAGAAAGGATCTGGTATGCAGATAAGCAAGGGATATAGGACTCCAACTAGCTATAACCAAAGTAACCATTAATGTAGATGGACTCAGGTAAGCAATACAAAGAAACACAGGGAGAGTGGATCAAGAAATAATATCCATCAATATACAGTATACAAGAAACATGTTCAGTCAAAAGGAAGTTCATAAACTGAAAAACAAAGGAGAGAAAACAATTGTTCCATGTGACAAGAGACCAGAAATAAGCAAGGGTCACTTGCCCATAAACCACAAAATGGATAAGAAAGATACGGTACTTTCATACCATGGAAAGCTACCCAGCTATAAAGTAGGATAATCTTGAGGCTCTTGCAGGTAAATGGGTACAAATGAACATCATGTTCATGGGTGAAATCGTTTAAACTCATATGAGTGAACCCTAGCATAAAAAACAGAAAGAGTTACTGGGATCCAAAAAGCCAGTATAGATATTATAAAAGTAATAGGGGAGGAAGTACCTAGGATGGGAAGGTGATAACCACTGTTAATTTCTTATTGACTTGTTTTGAACAATTGTGAAATTGTTTTCACAATTTTGTTAGGTTTGGTTTTGTTCTGTCTTTTTTTTTTGTTATATTTTACTGTGTCTGATGGTGTGGGCACCTATTTTGAAGATAATGGGCTGTATTATGATAATCATGATTGGTTTCCTATTATCTTGTTTTGAAGTCCTGTAATGCTTTCATTCTTTTGTTTAATTGATTTTATTGTTTTGTTTGATTTTATTTTGTGTGATGGTATGAACATCTATTTTGAAGAAAACAAGAGACATTATAGTAGCCATTGTTGATTTCCTATTGTCTTGTTTTGAAGTCCCATAATGCTTTCATTCTTTTGTTTTGATTGGTTTTATACTATTTTTGGTTTTGTTTGATTTTATTGTGTGTGAAGGTATGGGTGAAATCGTTTGAACAAACGACATTATGGTAGCCACTGTTGATTTCCTGTTATCTTGTTTCGAAGTCCTATGTAGCTTGCATCGTACTGTTCTGCTTTGCTTTATTTTGCTTTGTTGTCTTTAAAATAAAAAATAATTTAAAATAAAATGAAATGTAAGATGTTTATTTTTTATCAGTACGTGAATAATGTTACAGTCCTTGTGTGGCATTAATACCTGTACGTAACACATCTTAATTCCTTTTTGCATTTACTTTCACTCCCTGCCTCCGCTCCCCTCTTCTCATTTGAGAAAGATCTCTCTCTTTTATTTTATTCTTTATTTATAGTTTGAGTTTCTCATAAAAGAGAAACCGTGTGATCTTTAAGCTT
This sequence comes from Dolichotis patagonum, assembly GCA_004027295.1. Lineage (NCBI taxonomy): Eukaryota > Metazoa > Chordata > Mammalia > Rodentia > Caviidae > Dolichotis > Dolichotis patagonum. The sequence continues at coordinate 14,962 of PVJX010017912.1, forward strand.
GTGTTTCTGATTTATTGCACTCAACATGATCTCAAGTTGCACCCGTTTTCCTACAAGTAACTCGAGTTTACCATTATGGCAGAGTAGTACTCCACTGTGTGTAAACACATTTCCTTTTTCCATTCATCTGCTGACGGACATGTAGGCTGCTTCCCAGATTAGCTCTTACGAATGGTACTATTATAAACATGGGTATGAGTGTGTCTCTGTAATATGTCTTTAGCTTTTTCGGAAGTATAGTACCCAGAAGAGGAATAGCTGGTTCAAAGGGAACTTCCAGGTCTAGTCTGTTGAGGAATCTCCACACTGATTTCCATATTGGTTGCTCAAGTTTACATTCCCACCAGCCATGTAGAAAGGTTCCTTTCCCCACTGCTCATCGGCTTATGAGACCAGGTGAATAAAGTGCTTAGAATATTGCCTTGCTATAGTAAGAATTCATTAAATATTACCTTTCTGATACACAGAGAAACAAAAGAACATTTAGCCAGTAACACTGGAGGTCACACAGACAGGCTTTCACGGAGCAACCGTGATTCTTTGACCTTTGGAGACTTTGACAGGTGTACTCGACTGTAGGACAGTTTCCATCCATTACAATATCATAAGCTAAGGCTCAACTGATTGCCGCACACACTATAAATTTTGTGTATTACTAGAAAAAATAAGAAATTGCTACCAATTAAGTTATGACATGATATCAATTATGAAGCTCATTGTGATATTAGAGATATTAAAATGTGGGAAAAAAAAGTCTCTGGGTTGATGAAAGGCAGTATTTACATTGAATCATAGCAAATGCAAGGTAAGCCTTAGATGGATCTCTGTCCCTTTATCCCTTGCTATATAGAATGCACATTAATAATACACACATATATAGACACTAGGAGAGACAGGGAAGAAAAAAAGTGTTGTGTGGTCCGCATGAAGCCTCACTTGAGAATCACTGAGGAAACAGTGACTAGTGACAAGGAAAAGCCTTAGGTTTGGTTTACTGTTTTAATCAAGTGCTTCAGCAAAGCCTTCCAGTTTTCTAAGTAAAATAACCTAGCACACAAACCACAGACAGATCAGAAGTGTGTTTTCTGCTCACAAAAGAGGGAATGAGGATGTACAGTGCAAAGTTTTCTTTCTCATAGACATGGCTAGTGGTCTTAAATCAAATTGTACTGTGCTCAAAACACTCTGTAGGGTTTTATGCATCATGCTTAAACTTCACTACGAGTATGGTTCTAGAATATGGTTACAATCAGAAACACAACAATTGTAAAAAAACACTTCATGTGTCGATGTGTTTTCAGCACAGGTTCTTAGGACTATCCCTGCCCAGCCCGAATCACCTCGAGAAAACAGCCTAGAAGTGAGTCCAAATCATGCAGATTCAAGCATGCCTTGTTCTGTAGCAAGTCACGGGCAAAAGAAATGAGAGGAGAGAAGAAGAGGAGAGGGAAAAGAGGGGAAGGAAAGAGAGGATTGGAAAGGGGAAAAAAAATAGTGACTTGGGCAGAGGAAGGGGGAAAGAGAAAGAAAAGGAATGAGTTTAAAGCTGAGTAATCCTTGATCTGAAGAAGACTAAACGAAAACTCTTCAGAAGGTGTTCAATGACTGGGGTTGATTTTCCTTAATTTTTACACAATGATCAAATAGAAAGACCTGCATTTTGTCTCTCTATACCCCCTAGCTGGGGAGCTCCCCCTGAATGTGGAGAATTGCAGTAGATCCTCTTTTAAAATTTTGTGCACTTGTTCAAAAACCTCACTATACTCTGTCTTAACTTTCAAAATCTTCCCTGGATTTTGTGAGGAGGAAAAGTCAGCCCCAACTTGGAGGGTGTAGGCTGCACAAGGAAGCAGACAAGGATTTAGTGGACACTGGAGATGCTTGCCTTGTGCAAACAATGGTGTCCCTCAGAATCCTAAGAAAATTAATGGGAAGAACACACAAAAGCTTGGTGAGGAAGTTTGACTGAATGTTGTATGTTGCATGCTCTACTTATTCTTTATTTACTTTGTGACTAGCATTGTGTTAAGTACTCAAGATTGGAAAGACAGATAATAAACTTCTAGGAACTCACAGTCTAATCAATATATAAACCATCAACCAATGCTTCCCTAAAATACAACCAGCACTAAAAGGTCAGATTCCAGGGGAAGCACAGAGGAGAGAATTAATTAAAAACCAGTTGCCTCAGGATGTTGGCACTGTGATTCTCCCTGGCTAGGAGTGCTTCTCTTAGTAGATATTCTCATGCATGTCTTTCTTACCAGCCGCGTCCAGGTAAAATGGATGACTGTAGGGTCACTGGCATTCCCTGAACTCTTCCAATCAAAAACTTGTGCCAGGTCTCTTTCCATATTGCTTAGACTTCCTTACTGATAGCACTTTTCTCCCCACACGTGAGTCAGGTTTCTTCTGTGCTGAGTATCTCAGATGTGATGAATATTTCTGAATAATATATTCTGAAATAAGACCCTTACAAGTGTGAATCACAGACCTCTTCTGTGACTCAGTTACCCATTTTGATCCCCTGTAAAACGCAATGCAGATCTGAAGTTCCAAGGAGCTCCACAATGATGAGGCGGTAGGAGTCAAGGACAATTGTGCAGCAGCACGGACTGGCCTGGCTCAATTGGAAACAATATTGGAAACAATAGTCAAAAACTGCATGAATTTTTCCAAGCCATTTGGTGCATGTTGCCAAATTTAAAATCAGCTATGGGGTACATATCCAAACCACAGAAATCAGCCAGCACTGCACATCAGGGCTTCTTTTTCTTCCATAAAGTCAGTTATTGAGCATTAACACCATTGTCAAGGACAGGCCTCCTGGGTTGTGGGGAGGAGTATCTGCAAATGGTTTCTTTAGCAAAAACTATACAATGTATGTGGAAGAGGACAGAAAACAGTGTTTGCCACGATCTGTACCACACGCTCCACGCACATGCAGAGGTCAGCAACCTTCCAGGAAAGGCCAAATAGTAAATATTTTTTACTTCACAGGCCATCTGGTCACTGTTGCTATTGTTCAACTCTGCCTTAGTAGCCCAGAAACACCGCAGTCGATATGCACAAGATGGGTGCGGATACATTCTGACAGAATGTTACTTACCGAGTTTGACATTTGCATCTTTGCATATGTCACAAAATATTCTTTTGCTCTCCTTGCAACCATTTGTAAATATGAGAAAACATTCTTAACTTATAAGCAGAGGTCCGGTCTGTGGCTGTAATTCATCTAATGCTGCCTTGAAATATAGCATATTGGGCAATGCCAAAGAAGGGGAGATGATCCTCGTGTCTTGATTAATCATAGCAAATTGAATTATTCAGTAGTTTATTCAACAAGTGCTGTAGTAAAAGATTCATATACTTTAACTCAATGTATCTCTAAAATGATCTTTTATTTTCAAGAACAACAATAGCTATACAGGTTTACAGAACAGGATGATAGGAATTTAACAATGGTGGTTACAATGCATGTAGTTCATCTTCAAAAGTGCTGCTCTGGATACCAGATACAGGAATAAAACAAAACAGTAAAATGGGATAAAACATTGGATTTCAAAAACAAGACAGAGAGAAATCCCCCACAGTTGCTAAAATGCATATCGTTATTGTCTCAGCCTGACGTCCTCTGGATCAGCCCACTGCTCCCGGGGCAGGGGTGTTGCTCTTCTTGTCTCCAAGCCCGCACACCGCTGGCTCACTGGAGGGCGTCAGTCTAGAGACCTGCTGCCCTGGCTGACGGGAAGGTGTGGTTTGGCTCTTAAAATGATCTTAAATAATGAAAACTAATATTGTAACAGAGAAGAAAAACAAGGAGCCAAGGTCACTCAGAATATGGCAGAACCGGCTGGGGTGGGGACTGGTGTTTGACTAGTTTGAAAGTTTGCATATGCCACCCTCATCTGAAACCCCAGGTCTTTTTTGCAGGGAATAATCAACATTTGCCACCGACTCATACGTTTGTGTTTGTCCTCGTTAGCCTCAGCTTGTAGCCAGCAGTCCTCTTCCCCTATTTTCTCAGAGTGAGAGGGAGTCAGTGCCTGTCTCCTTGCAGCCATCAGCAAGCTTACCCCAGAAGACAATCAGATGAGCTAAGCCACATTTGTGACTATCTTTTTTAAAAATAACTCCATAAACTATGGAAGTAGGTTGAGTAGCACTTACAGTATCCAAAACTCAAGGTAAAAAAAAAACATCAATGTCACATGAGCACGGCAGCAGGTCTCTAGAGTGACAAAAGACAACTCCAGGCTAGTGAACTTCTTCTCCATCTCCGAAGGTGACGGAAAAAGCTAGGAGCTCCACTTCTGAATGTATCTTAAAATAAGGGACGGAAGGTTGAGAGGACAACTGATTCCTGGCAGAAAAAAAATGAGTTTTGTGTGTGTGTATATGTGTGTGGGTGTTCACTTATGGAAGTAGTATCCTAAATATTCAGAAATGAAAAACAGCATAGAGTATACAATTTAATTATTCTTAGGATATCAAATGTCATGATTTCTATAATCATCTTACAACCACTTCGATTTTAAAAATTGATGAACCAAATACAAAATGTTAATATTGTTAGATGTTGGTGATTTGTTAATATTGTTAAATACATGATTTATTAAGAAAAATTTTAAATGCCTGAAACAAATAGCGTGATTAAACAAAAGATCGGTTTTTAAGAACAAAGGAATTTTGTTTCACTTGAATTCTAACAGAAATCTGAGGATGGTGGCCTGGGTGCCATTCAGTGGTGGCCTGACAGTGATTTTCCAGTGTAGGTTGGTCCTGGCTGCACACAACACTTCCTTTGGCCATCAATTTACTGAGCTTGGAAATAAGCTTAATCTGTCCTTGCCAGTAAACCTCAAAACTCCAGGCACACATATAAAGGAAAGTTTAGTTCAACTCTGCAGACCAGAATAAACATTCACTGGCTCTGGAGAAAGCTGACTTGTGCCCTGACATGGGAAGCCATCCTTTTAAATCAGAAAATATAATGTCTGCTTAATCTTGAAAAAGGCCACTCCTGGTTTAGGCTTCAAAGGAAGAACCAGAAATCAGAATGAGCATGACTATGAAGATTGATCTTACCCAGTGCTGTGAAGAGTTTAAGGAGACTGGCTTGTCTACTACCATTTTGGTGGGAATGTAAATTGGTGCAACCTTCCTAAGGAAAACCCAGAAATGCATAGAAAAGCCTTTTGTGAAAGTCTCTGATGGAGAAGCCTCACCTTAGGAATGCTAACTACTGTCACATTTACAGCACTGATAAATTTAAAATACCTTGAATAATTAACAATAAGAAATCAGATAAATAATCATGGCATGTCTACACTATGACCATGAAGCCATTAGCTAGGATGATATGGATGAGTAGTTACAGATATGGAAGAATAGAAGCTTATATTTTACTAAGTGGAAAAAAAAACCTGTAGCTTTTCTATCTGTGGGGGAGTGTGTGTGTGTGTGTGTGTGTGTGTGTGTGTGTGTGTCCTCTTAATCATAGCCTTCACAGAGGTTGAAATATTTAAGTCTATTTCATTTTTTTGAGACCCTTAGTACATCCTCCTTGTCATTTTTCCTCTAAATATACAGCTACTTGTATTCATATATAACTGATAAATGCAGACAGGAGAAATGACAAAAGATGTTTACAAGATTTGTAGTCATTTTTAACTGTTTACATTTAACAAGCAATACTTTTATCATAAAAATTCTACATATACATATTTCCATATAACTATTAGTGTTTGTTCATGGGGAAATTTTCATTTGCAGTACACTAAAGATGTGTGGTCCTAGAATGGATCTCAAGTTTAAAGTGGTATAATGAAGTTTTTCCTCCTCCAACTTTATCATGGCATATCTGACAACGGGTGCTACAAACAGGGCAAATACTCTGGAAAACAATTTTTTCTTTCTTTGTTTTTGTATCTTTGGTTCAATGGCATCTTTGACCCATGAAAGACTCTCCCCTATTTTTCTCATAAATTAACTTATATGAATTAATTTCCATTTGTATCCATCACCACTCACTTTCTCTTTTCACCATAGGCAAATACTTTAATATGTTTAGTGAGCATCTTTTTATTTGCATGTGTTTTTGCAAAATTTGTAATCTTTTATGTGCATGTTTTACATGAATGATTATGTTAAACATCTCACTCTATTTTCTACTTTTTTCCAGCGAGCATAAGTGGGCTATATTTTGCTAGGATTCATATTTCCGTATGCATATCTAATCCACTATTCCTAACTGCTACATAATACTCAATTATGTGCTTCTCCACATTATATGCATCTGCTTTCTCAGCGATGGAAAACATCCACAAATAATATTGTAATTAACATTCTTGCATAGAGTCTTATGTACCTGTATGAAAATATCCCCAGGATAGCAGCTATATAGTTGCAACATGGAATGTGTGCATACTTAACTAAATTCTGCAAGGTACTTAGCAGAAGTTTTGTGCCAGTCTGTACTTCCATTAGCACCGTGTGAAGGTTCTTATGTTCCCACAGCCCCAGAACAGGAATAATTTACAAAAAGAACATCACAATATGGAGCCCTTCTGTTTTAGAGTGTGAATTTTCTGTGTTTTCCTCCTAGGCTAACTGCCTGACCTCAAAGCAAGAAATCCTGAAAGTTGGCACTGAGCGTGCCCATTGCCTGAGCTGGTTAGATACATCAGTGTGCTCCTCAGCTAGCTGAGCTTTTGATGATATTTATTGTGTATTATTAGGTGCAAAGCTGTTTGTTAAGGTGGGGGATTTTCATATGAGCTATCCCTTCTTTGTATTTAGAAACTACTATGGGAGCATGACATTAATTCAAATTCTTATAAACAAACGATAACAAAAATATAATGTTGTGAGGAAGAATTCTGGGAAGTCGTGAGGTGATGGAAATGATGTTAGACGGTGGGGTAAGGTCTCAGAGACTCTCTGTGAGAGGTGAGAGGTTGCCCTGGTCCCTCAGCGCAGCAGCAGCTAGCCCCATGTGTGGAAATGCTTTTGTAGCCACCTCAAGTACATGGGCCCTAGAAGCCCACACCTCTTCTCAGCAATGCTGCTGGGACCAAGTTCGTTCCTGGGAAGCAGGATCCTGGACAGTGAGAAATGGTGCAGCTACTGGGCAGGAGAAAATGTTTCTGTAGAATAAACTGATAAATTTTTCCAGCATAGGGAAAAGAGAGCAAGTTTGGCATCACAAAGACCTAGATTTGAATCTTACTGCTCTTTTGTCAGCTAAAGAAAAATGTGCAAGTTAATTAACTCTTGGTTTCCTCATGAGTGAAAAACAGAGATGATGATGCCAGATTTACAAAGGCAGTGAGAAATTAAATAAGATTCATCGAGAAGAAGGGATATTGTGTAATAATAACAGAGTATAATGGTGATGGCTAGCTATTCCTGAACACTTATTTGCTAACGTTTTACTTGACTTCTCTCTTGTATCCCTAGTATCTACCTCAGAGGGCTGATGTGGGCACATAAGCACTTAGCACAGTGCCTGGCACAAAAACAGTGATCAAAAAGTGCTAGCTACTATCACAGACACTTTCCCATTTTATCAGTGAGGAAACTGAAACTTGGGTGAAATAACTGGCCAACATGTGCACACCTAGGAGGTGACAGAATCAGGATGAAACGCAATCTCAGTCTGCACTGTGCCCAAGGTAGTGTTTGTCATAAGTGGCCCCCTGACACACATTTCCCTCTCCACCTCCTGGGGTGTCTTCTCACCCTCACCCCTCTGCCACACTTTCCTCCCTGGAGGAGTGAGTGGATGGCCACGAGCAGATCCATAAGGGGCTTCACATGTGGGCAGAACTGTCGGGGAGAAGAGGGTATCTCTTGTGTTCCTGTGTGTACACACACACACACACTCGCACACCCCAATGCATGCAGAGAGATAGACTTTGTAAACACTTTTGTTTATGTGAACAGCAGGTTATAATTGTTCTAACAAGCCTTAAACCGACACAACAGAATATATTCACCTTACCGCTGTGCGTTCTGAACATTTGTGACAAAATCCTTTGGATTTCATAAGCCTCATTTAAAACCAGAGTGATTTAAATAAATTTTAAAACCCCACTAAATCACACCCTCACTTTTTTCTTGAAGAAAACAGGCAATTGACTGAAATTTACTACGTATTTAATCTGAAACTGGGCAGAATCTAGGTTGTTGAATTTTGGGAAGTAAGTAGAATTTTCTTTTAGACAAAATAAATCAAAGAATGAAGAAGCTCAAGTGTGCCAGAGAGAAGATAAATCATTTGAAATGGACATATGGGAGCATGAAACACTCTCTCTCTCTCTCTCTCTCTCCCTCTCTCTCTCTCTCTCTCTCTCTCTCTCCCCCCTCTCTCTCTCTCTCTCTCCCTCTCTCTCTCTCTCTCTCTCTCTCTCTCCCTTTGAGTAACTTATTTTCCAAGGAAGATTTCACTCAGAAGGAGAAATCTGTTTTTTGCGAGAGTGCGGAAATTCTCTTGAGGTCCCTTAAGGATCTTGTAGAAGGTACAGTGATTAAATAACAGCCCAATGAAGGAAGTACCAAAAGTTTCTAACCACTTTTCCCAGGCTCCCATCCCGTCCTTTTCCGTCTCCTCCCCCAACCCTTTGAGTTTTTAACCCTAGGATTTTTTTGTAACACACGCATTTTCAGAGAGCATACTATCCAGAAATAGGAGGGTTTATTTTATAAGCTAGTCTAAATAGCTTGGGCTTTCAGCCAGGCGCAGAATAGATTTCGGCCGGCGTGGAAACATGCAGAACTAAGGAAGCAAAAGAAATCTTCAGTGTGGCACAATGCCTGTCCAGATATGTAGACCCTTCGGCTCTGTTCTCAGAAAAGGACTATGGGTTTATTCTCTAACAAACACTGATGCTATGAAGAAGTTGCTGGTCTCTATCGCTGTCTCTGTCTGTCTGTTTCTCTCATTCTATCTCTGTCTGCCTCTCCGGCTCTGTCTGTCTGTCTTGGTCTATTTCTGAATGTCTATCTGTCTGTCTGTCTCTCTTCTCTTTCTCTCTCTCTCTCTCTCTCTCCCCTACTTCCAACCCCCAGAAGGATTGGGAGAAAATGGAGGGAGAAAATACAGATCATTTAAATTGGGTGCAGTCCATGTTAATGAGATAATATCCAAGAATTGATAAGTTGTGGAAATAAACCTAAAATAAAGTAAAATAAACCAATATGAAAGAAAATAAAAAGTCTATTTTTAAGATACATTTCAAAATGAAGGAACTTTAAAAAATCATAAATAAAGACATTTTTCCTGCTGAGGATGGTTATTTAGAACAACTTATTGTATAAATCCTTTCCACCTCTGATTAAAACAATCCGTTTTCTCCTGGACTAGAATGCCATAAACAATGAAAGATGTGTGTGTGTGTGTGTGTGTGTGTGTGTGTGTGTGTGTCTCTGTGTGTGTGTTTGTGTCTGTGTCTGTGTGTGTGTGTGTTGAATTACTATCCAGATAAATGCATACTGCATGTCATATTGATTTTCTGGTAACTCAACACCAATTCTTGGCAAAGCATCCTGGGAAATTCCAGACTTGGAAATGCCTTTCTGGAAGGTCATGATCAAGATGTGTACAAATCCAACTGTATTTCAAACAATTCCTGGATGTTCTTTTTAAATTAGAAAACAGTTTCTTTTTTTAAAGCAGAAAACAACTTCTGCACTGCTTTTTCTCACTTTTGAAACAGGTATCTTTCATTAAATTTCTAGTATTTTAAGAGTTTTGCCTAACCCTAGAAATATTTCAGAAGGAAATGTGACAAATGTTACCACTAGAATTCTCCAGAGATGAAAAAGGTGGCACTCAGTAGATCGGTGATAGAAGTGGACACAAATGCTGAATTTCATGACTGGTTAGTGAGGAGTCCAATGCACATGATCATTCATTCCCTGGATCCTCTGACATCAAACTATTCCTACTGATTAGAAATAAACAGTACTTCACTTAATGTTGCGATCTATTTTATTTAGCATAATAAATGATGATATAGTATTTGATTTTTTTTTTCCTCCTCAACGTGACATAATTTAGTCTATTCGGTTCAGAAAAAATAATTTAATTCAGCTAACATCCAATAAGTAAGCATACACTAAGTTGCTGCAATGAAACAGGGAAACTGCTTCCTTTACCCGTGTCCTCTCCTTCCTCCACTTCCCCAGTGGGAAGTTCGCTGTGCCTTAGAGGGCTTATTTGCCTTAGCCAGGGTAGGACATATCAAGTACAATGAAAGTTTCTATTTTAGCTCTGAACTGGCACTATTTTCTTGTTTTTTGGATGGTGCCGTACACAATCATTTTGCAAAGGGTTCCTCAGATTAGGTAACTGATCTTATCAATAATTAATAATTACATATTAGCTAAATCATTTGAATTCTTAGAAAGAAAAACTTTTAGGTCACAAAAGAAAAAAAAACCCACCAAGTAGTCAAAACCTGAAATGGAAAGTTTGCCTTCAAATGATAATCTGAAGGGGAAATGGATAAGAAAATATTATTACTCAAGAGCTGCTTGACTCTCAGCACTGGAATGGGCAATCCAGGGACAACTAGGCTAATCCTTTCCTGTGACAATGTGACCTCAGTGGGCAAAGTTGATCTGTAGACACTGTGTTTAGCAAACAAACATTAAAGCATCACTATCACTGTGATTGGTTTTTGGTCTAGGTGTGCCAGTGTCTAGGTTGGGCTTACTTCCTAGAATTCCCCAGTGTTTCACGTTTGCCTGCCTCTTCCGCTTGATCATGTTCAGTGCATGTGAAACCTGGGCTCTGAGACATTTGTGTGCTTTACTCCTGTTCTGAGCATCATGGGTTGGAAGATCTGTCCCACTCCTTTTAGAGATGCAATTCTACAAAGAGAGTCAGAGTGTCAATAAACGCGGTGATAGCTCTGGGAGAAGTTATGATGGGCTGTAATGCTTGTACATGTCTCTATTCCTAACGGGACTGTGACTGCTTTTCAGTGACACGTATATTAGTCATCATTCTTCGGCTGTTGGGGCAAGTCTCAATTTTCAGTCTCAGTGGCTTAATATAGTAAAGGTTATTTGGGGGGAAAAGTGTCTGTTTTGGGGGAAAAGTGTGTGTGTGTGTGTGTGTCTGTTTGTCTGTCTCTCTGTCTCTGTTTGTGCCTGTATCTTCATATCATAATCTAATAGGAGTCAGCTAGGGCTTATTTACTCCACACAGTCACTCAAGCTTCCAGTCTCATCCATCCTGTGATATCCCGTGACATTTCTAAGAGCCGTGGAGTCTTCTACTGGCGCCTTACTGTTAAGCTGGCAGAAGAAAGAGAAAGCCCCCTCCCCAGGATTATGAGAGAGGTTATTGAGGGTTGGAACTGGAGATGACAAACATCATTTCCATCCTTTTTCTACACGTATACTTGCATCACATAACTGAGAAGAAGTTGTCAACAATCACACACTTTACTTTCTAGTGGACTGAAATCCAGCTAGGCCCTGGACTTACGCAGGGAATGTCAACTAATGATCTGCTTTGGAGCACCCTGCTTATACTTGGACTATACCTCATCCTAAGCTTGAGTCCAGCTCTACCACTTTACTCGCTGTGTGACCTTGGGGAGCTTACTTAACCTTCCCTCAGCTGGCTTCCATGCAGGCATACACCTAAAAAGAACAGGAAATGGGGTTTGGTGCTATATCGGTGCTTTCTTTGCTACATTAAAAATCATGTGGTATCTTTGTGTATGTTATGACTGGCATGTAAAAGTATTCAATAAATATTTGCCTAATGAATAAAATAAGTCATGTAGATTAATTAGGATGGGCTGGATTCCTGTAACACAAAGAAAGTTTTGGCCTGAGTAGATTTGAAGTGAAAAGAAGGATGTTATTTGGAGAAAATGAGAATTCAAGGAGTTGCCTAGAATTATTGACTTGAGTCCTTTGATCCAATAACTAAGTGAAAAATGTGTGTGCAAAATCAATCTTCTCTACTTCCTTTGCTTTTCCCTTTTAGTGAATTGCTTCTTTCCTTATTAGATTTCTTTATACTTCTATTTGTTTATTCTCCAAAGAATGTGCCAAAAGTTTTCCAAATTCTGATTCTGCTTTTCTTTCTGGGTCATCAATAGCCTTTAGAACACTTTTATCCTGCCGGTCATTAGTGGCTTAACAGACCATAATAGACTTCAGATTGGCTTTAAAACAAACAAATGCCACACAGATGTACACTTCAATGACACATCCTCCATAAAATAAGCAGTCCTCTAAACAATGAGAATACAAATGCAGTGCCCATTATTATAGGAGATACCTATCTCTATCCATTAACTTGAATGTGCCAGAATTCTACCTTTATGTTTTCTCATTTCTTTTACATCAATCTCATTTTTCTTTTAAGCTCCCAGCCTACCCAGCCAGTGAGAAGTTTTATTTTAGTCACTGTACAGCTTAGATCTGCTTCTGGGATAAGACCAGAAAGTAGGCAAAGTCTTGAGACCCAGAACCAGGAGAGTGGACGGTCTGATCTCCAGTTCCTGCTTGGCCTAGTTTCTCCTGAGTTTCATGTTACCCAAATCTAATCCCAGAGGCTTTGGGCTTCCATGCTGTGCCTATGGGGAGGGCGTCTTTGCCTGCACCTAGTACTTCAGTGCCAAAGACTCTCCATGCCTTCTCACCTGAGGTCTTACCTGCAGGGAGGTGTTCAGGGAGCTGAGACTGGGAAGTCCTGAGGTTGAGGAATACTGTCGACTGGCTCTCTGTGAGGTTTGCTGTTATTGCTTTGGGTTGTGTTAAGGCACCATCAATTTTACCCTGACTGATTTTGTACCATCAGTGCTAATATCAACATAGTGACTATTTACAGGAAGACTTCAGTTACTTTAATTTTGCCGAAGGCAACTGTTAAGGAGACAAATTCAGTAGGACCTAAGAATCTAAATTTATATTGCCGTGAAGAGTCTTGAGTAAAAGTTACACAATGCTAGTCAGAAAAACCCGATGTTGAATAAAATAGGGTGAATTTAAACCCCATGCACAGCAGCCTAAAGAAACTTTAATTCAACATCCAAGCTTGGATTTCAACCTGTTTAATACTCATGCTCACTTTTTGTTTGCTTTTATGCTCTATTTAATTTATCTGTCATAATTAGAGTTGTCATCTCTAAACATGACAGTCTTCAGAAATTCAGACGTTTCTTTATTCATAAAATAAACATGGCCATTTTATAAAGAATTACATTCAGTTTTTCAGTTATGGTAAAGATTTCAGTCTTCACCAAATATTGTGTAAAGCTTCCACAAAGACATTAAATTTCACATCCTAGATGACTAAGTAATAACAGTAATGATACCTTCTCTAGGTAGCAACTATTCACCAGCCAGTTTGGTCATTATCACTACTCAGTGTAATAAAGTGCTTTATTATTTTATTTTTATTTCATTTTTATAGAAGAGAATCCAAGAAATTATGTAATTTGTCCAAATTGTGTATCTGTTAAGTGGTAGAAATGGAGTTATAACCCAGGCTATTGTCTAAAAGTCTTTAATCCTTTCTGTCCTCTGCTTGTATGCATCTTGATTCTATTAAATCATATTGTTTTATTTTCCCATTTGCTCAAGGACAACATCTTAGATGAACATCTGGATACAATATTGTTGCCATAAACCCTTTGGAGTGCATTCATTGGAATGAAAAGATTTTGTCAACAGTTAACCCCTTGGACAGCCTCTCAGGAAAAAAAAAGGCAGGACAGTACAGATTTGAAAAGGAACATTTTTTAGTAGCTGGCAAATAGGAATTACTTCGTGTCATTCTGCAAAATCAATCATTTGTAGGCAACATAAACCATAGTAGCAATGTTATTCTGTCTTCAAGCACTAGCCATTTCCAGGATCCAGAGAAGAGAAGGAGTCAGTTAATGAGGTTGCATGTTTAGATATTCCTGACCACGCACCAGCAGAATAGAGAAGATCCAAGAAGTCCACATTTCAAAATATTTTCAGGGACAGAAAAAAGAGCTGAGCTTAGGAAGGAAGCCAAGACGGTGAGTCCCCTGATTGAGGGACAAAGTAGGCAGCGGGGTAACATAACTAATTCAAAGGTAGGTCTAAAAATAGTCTGTAAATTCTCATAGATGAGACAGTTACATACCAAGATAGGTACAACAGGATAATGGCAATAATCAAGGTCTTTGTCTTGAGCTATACATATCCTATTAGGGAAGATATCACATAACCAATAGGTATTGTAGCCAGGTGCAGCTATGATTGCAATGATTGCACCATACTGATTTGAGATTCCATTTCAGAATCCCTAGGCACTTAATGGCCCAAGGCAAAGTTGATAAAGGCCGTAAGTGAGGTGCCAATTGACCACTCCAGGGAAGAAGAGGAAGGGAGGGCTTGCAGACATCACCCAGCCTAGAGAGAACAAGGACAGTATCAGGGATTAAGAAAGGCTTCACAGACAGGTGCATTTACACTGTGCTTGAAGATCGGGGAAAATGTTGATATATGGAGAACAGACTGTGAGTTACAGAATAGAAAAACAAAACCCAGCCACCAAGCAAAAATGGTTAAGACAAAATGGAAACATTTTGACTTATGTGTCTCAAAAAACTAGGGTAGGTCTGGCTCTAAGCCTGGCCAGGGTTCTTAGTCACTGTACTTTTAGGTCCTGTTTTCCCACTTTCTTCCCTTTGCTTCCCACTGCATTGGCCCCTCCTTTGGGCAGTTCCTCCCAGCAGCAGGGCTGCAGGATGGCCACAGCATCCAATGGCTGTGCCGGCTGTCTCTAGGAATCATTCTTAGCTACCGTACCAGATTTCTCTTGTGCAAAGGAGTTTAGACTATATCCCAGCAGAGTCAGTCTATAAGCTGAAGGGGAGAGTGTTTGCTGGGGATTGAACCTAAGGCCTTGTGCATGCTAGGTGAGTGCTTTATCACTGAACCACGCCCCCAGTTTTGCCTGTCTGTTTCTGTACCTATTAGAATATCTCTATTCAATAGTCTGAATTAATCTTCATATTCATCGCAACCTTTGGTTTCTGTATATTTATCTGTATGCATTGACAGAAACAATTTTTTTGACTGGGTCTCAACATACAAATTGTTCCTTAACTTATAATTGTTCCAGATACTTCTCTCCAAGATAAAACACATTTAAAGACATTCAGTGGGAAACCGAGAACCTGTCAAAGATCTCTGGGGAGTGCTCTGTTAAGCAGACAAAACAAGCAAGCTAGACTGGCGGAAACTTTCAAGCAAAACAGTGAAGCTAATTGGTGAGAAATCTGATGAGAAGAAGCTGGGCTGAGAAGTTAGATTTAATGAGTTAGAAAAAGCTAGAATTCTGTAACTAGTTTTATAAGAGTTCCAGGACTGTATCGCCTCAGTCAAGTGTGATGATATACACCAGTAATTCTAAGACTCTGGGAGGCTGAGGCAGGAGGACAGCAAATTCATTTCCCACCATCATCACCATCCTGAGCAATTTAGCAATTTAGCAAGACCCTGGCTCAAAAAAAAAAAAAAATTTTTTTCAGAACAAACAAACAAAAACAAAGGCTGAGGACATAGCTTACAGTAAAGGCTCTAAGTTCAGTTCCAGGCATTGAAAAAAGAAAAATAAAACAAAACAGAAAGAAAGAAAAACAAACAAATGTATTAAAAAAAGAAACATAGAAAGAAAATATGTAACCTCACAATATGCCATTGTTGGCATATGGATTAATTTGAGGTGAAAGCAATGAAGAAACAGTAGACAAAAGAAAAGATTTTCTATTATTCCTCTATCTGCCTAAAACTGGAAAATAATTTCCCTTTGGGAAAGTGTTCCTTTTCCCTTTTTTTATCAGGAAAACAGAACCAAAAACAACCCTTTCTGTACCAGTCTGAGACCACCAAGATGAATCTGCATAACAAACCTTACTAAAACAGCCCTTGTCTGTAGCTGGCTTCCCACACATACCTTCCTTCTTCAAACTGACCTCCCACAGAGGGGCAACCCTCTTCCTCTGACTGTCACATCTTTGTAATTTATCACTCTTTGTTAAAATGTCACATGAGCAATCAGAGCTGAGGGCCTCTTTGGGATTTTAGCCTCACTCCCATGAGGCCCCCATACGCATATGAAATAAGCTATTTTTTTCTCTGTTAATCTCTTTTGTAGGGCCCCAGTTGGTCACTGAACCCAAGGGTAGAGAAAAACCTCTAAAACCCCAGGATTCTTACACAATCAAAAAGCTTTATTTATATCCTTGCATATCACATGCTTAATAATATTGCTGGTTTCCTCATGCTCAAGAAATGTAAAACTTTTGGCCCAGCTATTCTCCTTGTAGGTATCTTCCTAAAAGAATTAAAGACATCTTATTACTGTGATGCATACACATACATGTTTATAGCAGCACAACTGCTAATAGCTAAATCTTGAAAACAGCCTTTATACGTACAACAGATGAACGAATGAAGAAAATGTGGTATTTATACAAAATGGAGTACTACTCTGCCATAAAGAAGGACAAATTTAAGTCATTTGTAGGAAAAAGGATGCACCTTGAGATGAAAATATCAAATGAGGGCCAGGTCATATCAGCACAGTGCACCTGTCTGATAAGCACAAGGTCATGAGTTTGATGTCTGATACCAAAAACCAACAAAATATCAAATGAAATAAATCAGACACACAAGCTTAAATATCATACGATTTCACTTACATAAGAAACTCAAAATATGAAGAGCAAAATATAATACAGACAATAAGAAGTAGGGAGATAGATGTTTCTCAAATGGAAAAGGGATTAACAGTTGGAAGGAGAGGGAGAGAAGGAATTAAGATGTATTACATATGTGTAACAACTTCACATATGGAATGTAAATATTATGTATTACAAACATATACTAATAATTTTTTTTAATTTAACAAAAGAAATTGAGGGCCAGATGTGGCTCAGCGGCACAGCACCTGCCTTGCAAATGCAAGGCCCTCGATTCCCAGTACAAAAAAAATTTTTTAAACATCAGATGGTACAAACATATTCTAAATCCATTTCTAGCTCATGTTACTTTTTTCTAAAGGTGGCCTCTAAATTATCTGCAATAGTCTATGAGCAAATTATTCTTTTTTCATAATGTTAGTCACACTTACCATTTATTGGGAGCTGAGTATGTGCACACCACCAGCACGAGGTGAGCACTAATAACACTCCTTTACACATGAGGAAATCGAGACCCAGGCACAGGACATAACCCCCCTAAGTTGATACAGCCTGCATAGTTAGTCATTATACCACCTCCCTGCTGATGGAACTGAAGACCAGGTGGGGATAAAAAGATGAGAAAGAAGGTAGAGGAAATGAATCTGTCAAAATGGTCTCTTGCTGAACAATGCTTTCCATTTAACAGGTACTTAAATATTTGCTCAGTAAATGACCAACATGAAATAAAATGGAATGAATGGCCAAGAAGGCTAGATCTTCCCTTTCTCATACCTCTTTAGACATTTCAGTATCCTCAAAGGGAGACCAATCTTTTATCCCACCTAGAACTTTGCCAATACTGATTTCCTATTGGCTTAGCTTTTAGGCATCTTCTACTAGGCGGTTGATGAAACTGTTATGCATCATACTGTTGTATATTTTTCTTTTTCTTCTTCTGGTATAATCTAGATGCTAGACCAACTGACTAAGTAGATTGAATTCTTTTTGATCCCACAGTGAATCCAGCTCTACGGCTTTTATCTGTGAGCAAGCTGGATGGAATATTTGCACAGTGAAATCTCTCAGAACAAAATGTGATCTTTTTTGCAATCATTCTGCCCAAAAGCACATTTCTAAGCAAATAGGTTCCACTTTGTTCCTTTCAAATCCTTGTTTCCATCACTCAAGTACAGAGCTCTGAAAGATTAGATTATTTTAAATTATTTGAATGTCATTTGCTGACACTGTGCCCTAGTTTTCCTGAGTCATATTATTTGTGTTCATTCGGATTGAGAACTTCCATTAGCAGTTAAATCTCTTCTGTCTTTTTTCTGAAATTAAATAGGTTATGCCCAAAGACTGCAATATGAAGAACCTATAGTAGAGTGAATAGAGAGCTCCCAAAGTTACTTCCAGTTCTCCAGAGAGCAATTTCAAACAAGATACAACTTTCTTTGTAATCTACTATCTCAAGTCAGGTCTTTTTTAGTTCATAATTTGGCAAAATAAATTTTTTTAGAAACTATTGCCATTTTGAAAAGCTAATATAAAGAGACACATTTTGCTGCAGACCCACAGCAGCCCTGATAATAAGGAAGGGGGTCTTTTACATCCAGAATTCCTAGACCGGGTTCTCTATCATGCAAATAAGACATTGGGACACTAGTCCTATCAAAAACTTACTTGGCCTAGGGCCGGATTTAAACTGTCTTATTGCAGACTCACTTGGCTTTGCACCAGATGTAAATGAAGAATTGAAAATAGCACTTTTCTGACTGGTTCTGCATACAGTGTTCAGAGACTGCAGAGCCATCATGGATGCTGTGTTCTGTGCATGTGTCCTGGGTCTCCATGACACTGACAGATTTTTATCTCAATTTTCACTGAAATACACTATTTGCTCCATATAAGAAATGACACATAGAAAGCCAGATTAAAATCTGAAATTTTCTCATCAAAATCAGAGCCCAGAGCATTGGGAATTAAGAACAAGGTCCAAACATTGGCTGATATATTGATATATCCATTTCCAGGCGAAGGCTTATGCCTGCGAAGTAGACCCAATGCATGCAATGCCAGCTGTTCAGCAATTTCTCCTAAACTCAGTGCTCAACACCCACTGACAGTTTTTGATCTTTGGATCCTGTGTAGACCATTTGCATTTGGTTTATGGGTCAAAGATTCTGTCTTCAAATACATTCATTCCAATGAGCAGTCAAAACGTCTTTTTTCCTTTTAGCAAAGATTCGAATGTATTTCTAGGCTTTGTTTTTCCTTCTTGTAAATCATGCCTTTTAAGGTAAAAGTTTTGGAAAGAAAATCCCAGTTCATTTTTTATTAGACTAAATACAAGCCTGAAAGAAAGTCTAGGAGGTTCTGTCCTGAAAGGCCGCACAGCTTCGGCTGTTAAGACTCATTCCTGTGCCTAGCATGGGCACGAAGCAGAAGTGCAGCAGAGACATTTTGGCTCTCATTGTGATTACTTACCAGCATTTTTCTATTCATGTCCTTAGCTTGTGACTCAGAGTCACTGGCATTCTCTATTGAATGTGATTTTTTCCCCCTCTATCCAGGTCTTAAAAGTCAAAACAGATGAAGGTTCAAGTTTCTCATGATCTCTTCTATGCCAATTCTTTCATTATTTTTTTTATCTTATCTATTTCTCTAGCCACAATGAGGAGGCATTCTGAAAGGGTCCTGATCTTCATAGCAAGGATTCAACAGCAAATAGCACTTATCAAGTGATGTTTTTCCCCATGTCAAAATTTAAAATGTATGTGATATCTCTACTTAATGTCCAAAAAGAACCAGAGAAAGATAAATAACAATCCATAGGAAATCAAGGTGTGTGTGCACGCATGTGTGTGTCAGTGAGTATGTGTGTGGACTCGTGTACATGCACTGATTCCCTTTGCATTCAGTTCTCCTAGATGTATGTGTATGTGTCTCTACTTGCACATGGTTTGGTTACCTATATGTATAGTGGTGAGGTTGTGGTTAGTGGGACTAATCCTTGCATCTATGATGGAGACTGGAGTAAAGCTGAAGGCAGGTACTTGAGTTTCCTTAACAAGAGATGAGAAAAAGAGAAGGAAACAGCCCCAAGAAGCGTGATGGCTAAACATGGTGATTCCAAGTTTTGTATGTTTTGAATGAGGTTATACAGATGTACATAGCTTCTTTATGAAGAGAACAAGAAACCTCGACTATGATTCTACAGCTAGTCTTTATGTAGTGTCCACATTTTACTACGTCACTTGTGTAGCATCTAAAGATCTCAGGTGCAAGCTTGTCACTTTCCTGTATTTATATCACTCTCTTCTTTTACTTTTTCTTTCTCGTTGTTTGTTTTGTTTTGAGACAGGGTTTCACTATGCAGTCCAGATTGGTCTTGAACTCACCTTGTAGCCCAGCCTGGCCTTGAACTAGCAACAATCCTGCTTCAGCTTCTGGAGTGCTTGGATTACAGGCATGTGCCACCACATCCAGCATCATCACTCTCTCTTCTGGCTCTCTCTAAATCTCACTTAAAAATTTATGAATCTATGGTGGAGTCCCACGTTTTGCTGTTCAATAAGGTTGGGAAGAAGCTTGAGAGAATCAACCTAGACAAACTTGCTATCAGAGAGGTGCAGACAGTAGATGCCTGTCAACCAGGCCTGGAGGATTCTGGTCATTAGCCAGACAAAGTAAGTGTGTCTGGTGAAAAATGTCCCAACAGCTGCAGGAAACAGAGCCCAGAAAATAATAACAGCAAACATTTACAGAAAATACTTGTGCTCTACTATGAACAATATTGCATCACCAAAATAATGAAAATGCAAAATATAAATTGTTACATAATTCTGATATACATATATATCAGAATTATGTAACAATTTATATTTATATATATATATATATGAAGCTGAGGTAGGAGGCAGATCTAAAACTGATGAACAATGGCAACATATGCATATTATTAATAAATACAGACCCAGAACAAGAATAATGAACCAAAACAGGACAAAGTAGTTGCTTCTGGCGAGGGAAAAGGTATGCATGAAAGAACTACTGTTTCAGCAATCCACTTACTAATCTTATCTCACTCTGAAGCCATGTGCATGTATTACTTTGATAAGACATTTTTCTGAGTTGATCGTTGTCCAACTCTCTCCAAATGTATAGGGAAGCCAGTATTACTAACTTCTCATTTCCTATCTAAAGGCAAAGCCACCCCTCCCCACCAATACAGAGCTTTTCTTCATCCTCTGGAAACCAAAAACACTATATCTAGAGCAGTGAGTTCCCCTGGGCTAGGGTGATTGTAAAGGTCTCTTTTTCCATGTTTCTGCATTTTCTCCACACACAGGTTTTATGCACAGAAGGTGTTATCAATAGTATTCTTGAAGGAGGAATTTGTGTAATAACACTGAAATAATTTGCAAGAGGCTTAGCTTTTAAGGAAATAAACCCCTTCAGTTGCCACCAATAACCATAAATTTGTGTTCTAAACGAAGATATAAATACTAACTTGTGAAATGTTAAGCAACTCTTGCTTTTAAAGGATGAGTAACAGCCCCTTGGAAGTTAATACCATTCCCCACTTGAATTCATTTGCACTTCTTCGCTGTTTATTTGCACATACTTGGCTTCACATAGGTAATAAAAGATTTTTATTTCTCTCTGTGCTTATCCCTTAGTTACACACCAGATGCCTCACCTGAAATTTGAAGACCAGGGAGAGGCTGCTCCAAACAATTCTCAGAGCCAGAGAATTATCTGAAGACAAAGGTTTTAAATCCAGTTGAAACAGAGACCTGTATACCACTGAGGGAAGAACAGCTGCTATTCAGTTCTCTACCCCTCACCTTCAAACCCCTAACCCACCCCCCAGCACAGAGAAAATAAATTCCTTACAGTCCTCAGGGACAGAGATGCCAAAAGCACTAACTTCAGCTAGGTAAACTGTGTTGATTCTAAAAGCAACTATCTATGCCTCCTGAGGAGAGTGGCACCTATGGCTTAGATTAAGCTTTTGTGTCTTTCATTCTGAAGCTCCTGCTGGGGCAAATGGGCAAAGAAGATAAAGTGTGGTGGTGGCTTGAGTCAATGAGGTCAAAAGCAATGTTGTCTGTGGAACTGTACTCTGTTATCAAAGAACAATTCCAGGCCCAGAGTGGCAGAGAGTATGGTGACAACTCTCTATCACTATCAGAGAACAGAAATCAGAGCCTGCACTGTTATCAGCTCTACTATTCCCCGCTTTAGTCTGGTCCTCAACCAGCAAGCACTACATAGTGAAGACTGCATAATGGTTTGTTAATGAATGTTGAAATCGCTTCAGCTTCCTGGGCCTTTGTGTGTTCTTATTAAAAATAAGGAGATTGGGCTATGGTGAGTTAAAATGATTTCTAATTCTTATTTAATAAGTACTGGGCCCTGTTGTGAAGTAATTAAATCTTTTGTCATAAAAAATATTATTTCCTTTTAACATATAAGAAAATCAAAACACTGAAAAGTTAACTAACCAACAAATAATCACACATTTGGTAAGAGACAGAACCAGGATTCAAAATCTCACAGTCGATACATTAATCCATTGTGCTTTTGTGAACTTCTAGTGTATCACTGTTATTATTCTCATTTTGTTAACTGTTATTATGAGAAGTGTGAGGGTCGAGACGCCCGCCACGTGAAGGAAGACACCAACAGACGCCTTCTCATGCAATAAGCATGGGGTCTTTATTATCCAAGCATGCATGGGGCTCACTGAACACGCAGGAACAGAGAGCCCCGAGCTAAGCATGGGCAGGGTTTTTAAGCTATTGAACAAAGGGAGGAGGAGACCTTGCAAGCGCGGGTAC
>PVJX010017913.1:0-37526 GCA_004027295.1 Dolichotis patagonum
TTTTCACAATTTAAAATTGCTTCATAACTAATATCCAATGATTTACTTTTTAATAGAAGAAAATAAAGGTAGAATAAAATAAAGGAAGCGGGAATGTAGCCAGTGAAATTTAAGGGAAATATTCCAGATAGATTTCTAGGAGAGGCTTATTTTCTAAGTAATGAAAAAAAATCTTTGAAACAAATGTATCTTTCTTTTGATTGTGGATCTGGTTATGTGAAAATTTGCTGTCTGAGGTTGACCAACTATCTGACCTCCTAAGCAGTAGTCATAAAATCCAGTAGACCAAGCTGCAGATGATGGGCCATAGAAATGGAATGAAACAAAGATGAAACCTGATGATATTGTTGAGCTACTGGTTTAATCAGTCCTGAAAATTTCCAATATCAAATTTCAGTGAGATGTTATGCTCTTATCCTTTTAAACTACCCAAGTTTTATGTTAAATTAAATTAAATTAAATTAAATCTCTCTCTTGTCAAAAGATCTTGGCTGAACTGTCAATGGTTCTTCTTAACTAATGTAAGGCAGCAATGGTGGCTTGAATTTCTTGAGTCTCTCTACATAGCTGAGGCCACCAGTCCCTTTATGGTAAAAGTCGAGATAGTAGGACTATTTTGGCTGCAGGGTCTCTGTTACAACTATTCAACTTTGTTCTCATTGTACTGTGAACCCAGCTATAGAAAATATGTGAACAATTTAGAAAGGCTGTCTACCAAAAAATTTACAAGAATGTTGACAGTACGTGTTCTGAAACACCTACACTGCCAGAATCAGAGTGACTGTGACTTTCAATATTCATCGAGAAGTCACATTTTGTTATTGTAGCAGGGAATGTATCAGTGCCTATGAGAATTACTCACAAAGCAAGAGAACCATGTGGCATTTCTAGGCTGACAAGCATGCTTATACCTGAACCCACAGAAAACCAAATCTGTGCTCTTCTGGGAAGAGGGAGTGGGGTTGTCATGTGGCATGTTATAGTTTGCCACGGTGGAAAAATACGATTCTCTTTACAAACACAAATATGAAGAATATATGTGGTGATGTGGTTAAATGTTGAAAAGGAGAAAGAAACATACAAAAGAAAACACTGACTTTTAAAACCGAGTATCAGCTTTCCTAGCAAAAGTTCTTCTTTAAAGCAAGTCTTGAGACTTTCAGATTTTTACCACATTCCTTCGAAAACTACCCATAGCTTTTACTGTTGTATTCAAGTATATCTACAAATACATTAACAATGAAGACTTCATGTATCATTTCTCTCAGTTTTGGAATACTTCTCTTTTTTCCCTACATGTAACTTAGAGGTAGATATTAAGAAATTCTGCCACATGATAGGCTTGAGGTACAACATCCCCTTTAAAAGTTTTCAGATACTCCAGTGCTTCTTCCCAAACTCTTTGCTTTGATCATTCCAAGAGCCTCAAAAGGGTAACATTAATGTAGAAAAATACTCACCAAGAAAAACCATGGCCTTATTAAATGTATAGCTGAGAACCAAAATGTGGTTCTTATTCAATTATGAAACACTTTAAAAAATTTTTATAACATTGTCGGCATCCAATAAAATGAGAATAATTATCTACTGTTATAAGAACAGTGTAATATCAACCAGCTGGTGTTAGGGATTGCAACAGGGCTATGTAAGGTTATGTAGATTTCTACTAGGCAGGCTGTTGCTGAAAGGAAGAACAGTAAAAGGGCAAGAAGCAAAAACACAAGTTCGCTAAAGCTCTGAGTTCTTAGACTCAAGAGTTACAAAGTTGATTAGAAGAGGGTCTCACAGTTTTTAAGGGGATGAGGTGAGCAAAGCAACAATATTCTTTACTTTTCCAGAGAAAGCCTACCCCTGTTGATGGATAAAAAAAAAAATCGCTCACTCCGCAATTTCTTTGTTTTCATCTTGGCTCTCTTTATCCATTATCCAGAATGGATAAATTCACATGGTATTTGCCAGGTCCCCTCAGAGAGCATAGGCTATAGTATTTTAGTTGAGCAGGCTTAAAACACTATTCCTTTTAAAGCCTAATAGTTGTGTTGGTGTAATCAATTCTAATGTGTAACACTTGGGAGATACGTGTGAGTCTCCCAGGTCCCATTTTTGCAGTAAGAGAGGGCAGGCAATGAGTCAGTACTGGTCTGTATAGGAACATGAAGAAGAGCTGCTTAACAATGAGAAAAAAAACATTCTTTCACAGCAAGAAATGCTTCTGCCCACCCCTGTATGGAGTTGGAAAAGGTAAGAAAACTTAATAGCATTTGCATTTAGTAAATGTAGTAGAAGGATACAAAAGTGATATTTGTCACTGTGTGCTACAGAAGGAAACATGAAATCCTCTCAGATACTCGTGAATCAAAGCAATCTTGGAGGGGGAAGAACTCACTGGAAAATCATAACTCGTCTTCAGGAGCACAGTGAATTCTATTAAGGGAAAAGCCTCCTAACACTGTATCTCTAATGATCTTGATGTGTCAGAGCTGTGGTCCATGCTCTTTCCTTATGCAAACAGAAAACCATGCATGAAAGAGTAGTTGATGGATTTTGCTCCCTGAAAGGTCTGAAATTTTATAAAAATTACAATTTACCCAGATTATTTGGTTTTCAGGCATTTTTACATTTTTTAAATTAAGATTTCATTTTAGACAATTATAAAACCAGATAGAGCTTTAAGAAGCAATGCAAAGTAATCCTACTTACCTTTGCCTGGTTTTCCCACGGTGACACCTTGGTAATCACACTGAAATATCAGAACCAGAAAATTGACATTAGCATTTTTCTTAGACTTTAGATTTTGTCAGTTTTACATGCAATTTATGTGTAAATGTGCATGTGTTTAGTTCTGTGTAGTGTAGTCACATGAATAGGTTGAGTGTCTGTATCATTCAAATACAGCAGAATTACATTATACAAGGTTCACTATTCTCTCCTTGTACAGACATAGGCACCTTGATTCTCTCTCCATCCTAACCTTTGGCAATCAGGAACTCTTCATTCCTCAATTAGTGGAAATAAAATTATACTGTAAATAATTCCTTAAAACTGTTTTTTCCATGTAGCATAATCTTGTATTCATCCAAGTTAGTTCATATATCCAATCTATATCATTTTGTCTTACTTTGCAGCATTTCATGGTACCAATGTATCACTTTATTTAACCATTCACCCAACATAGGACATTGGGATAATTTCCAGAATTTTGCTATATAAAGATATTTATATATTTATATATTAGATCTCTCTCTCTCTCTCTCTCTCTCTCTCTCCCTCTCTCTCCTTCTCCTTTCTTTTCTTTATCCTTCATTCCTTCTTTGGGAATATATGCTTCCATATCTCTGGAGTAATTATCAGTGCAATTACTGATTCAGTTGCTTATCACATGCTTAGTTCTATAAAACAATGCTGAACTGTTCTCCAGAGCAGATGGAATAGCTTACATTACCACTGTCAAAGTGTGTATGAGTGAGGAACCAGAATGACTCTATTTATCTTCTTACCAGTATTTGAGCATTTCTTACACTCATGAAGGTTTTCTGATAGATATGCAGATATGACATTGTTTTTGTTTTTGTTTTGCTTTGCTTTGTTTTGTTTTGATTGGGCATTGGACCCAGGAATTTCACACTGAACTCCATTTTTAGCCCATTTTTAAGTTTATAGTACCCCTACTTTAGCCTCTTAGATTGTTAGGGTTACATTAGCCACAATGCCCTGCCATTCTGAGTTTCATTTCTCTAACGAGTAAGGTTGGATAGCTTTTCATGTGCTCTTTTGCCAGCTACGTATCTTCATTAATGCAAGATATCTTTTTCTCATTTTTCTAATTATAGTAAATTGTTTGTTTGCTTTGAAATTTTTATGAATTTTATAGAGTAGTCCTTGACTGAATAGGAGATCTGTAAACATTTTACCTTTCTGTCTTTAGCTTAATTTTCTTTCCTCTTAACAGGTTCTTTCACTGAACAGATTAGTTTAATTTTGATGATATCCAAATTATCATGTTTTTCATTTTTTGGGTCATATTTTTGGTGTATGTATAACAAAGCTTTGCCTGCATATAAAGGCTGAAGATTACTTTCTATGTTTAATTCTAAATTATTTGTAATTTGAATTTGACATTTGTCAGCATTTAATTTTGATGATTTATATTTCCTTGATTCAGTGATAGGTCTGAGTTCTCCATTTTATTACTTCTTGAACTTTCTCAAAAAAATTTGGCCAGATTTGTGAGTCTTTATTTTGCATCTCTATTCTGTTACATTAATTTGCAACATTAATTCTGTTATATTAATCTGTAACATTAATTTCTCTATTCCTCCAATCAGTAACATCTTTGGTTTATTGGTGAAGATTTATAGTAAACCATCATATCAAGAATGTACTTCCCTATCTTTATATAGTTACCAAGAAGTTTTCCTTTAAGGCCTGTTTATTTGGATATAAATATTCTAATCAACTTATCTAAACATACAAAAGATCTTATTAGGATTTTGATTAAAATAACATTTAACCTATAGATCAATTTTTGAGAGAATTTTCTTCATTTACACGTGAAACTCCAAACCATGGCTTCACTATGTTTTCCTATGCACTTAAGCATTAATTAGATACTTTAATCAGCATTTTTTAATTATTGGCTTTCGGTTTGTCTCTACACTTTAAAAAATCTATATATAATTTCATTTCTTAATGGAATGGCCATTTCATTTCCATTATTTCCATTTGTCCTAAACAAAGTTCTTATTTAAATGAAGTATTTCTAAATTTTCTCCCAGGTTAGATTCCAACTTATTTCTGAGTACTGCTTATTACTGTTATTTCAGCACGACAGGTTCTCTTTCCATCTCTCATGATTATTCACAACTTCCTGATAAAAGTATTCCAATAAAGTTGACCTTACTAAAATCAGAGACTATGTTGTTTGTTGTTTTTATTTAAAATATTATCTTCAGTATTTTGTGCATTCTAAGCCAACCAGCTCTCTTTTCTGAAAGTTAATTTTGCTACCTGGAGAGAGACATGATTTCATACATAATTTTCAAGAGGTATATAAGTTTCCAAATTTAATATATTACTCACATTGTTAGAAAAAATATATATAATAAATACTACCAATTTTTAATGGTAACTATACTTTATTCAGCTTTCAGGTATACATTTGTTTGTGTTATAGTTGACACATTTCATGTTGGCATTGTCATTTTTACTCTGTGGATGTTGGGGGTTTTGGTTGCACAGGAAATTCATAAACTCCACAGAAGGTAGCAAATATGACATTTTTAGCAATTATGAAATAAAGATGTGTCTGCAATTACTACACCACAGTAGATAGACTGGATCTTCATATTAAAATAAATTGGATTCTTATCTGACATGTGACATTGTGAAAGGATTTTACTCTCTGACCTTTACTGAGATGATAATATTTGACAGAATTCTTAGAAGATTAACAAGGCCATATGTAAAAACAAGTGTGTGTAATTGCATATATATATATATATATATATATATATATATATATATATATATATATTTGTGTGTATGTGATTAGTTTTAACATAATTGGTATTTAAATTGCACTGTAAGGAGGTTTTGTTATTTTATATTTCATTTATAGACATATAAAAATGACAAGTAGATGTGGTAACTGTTTTATAAAGTATAATTTGGTGACACAATATTGTTGAAGAATCCTCCACTGTCAGAATTCTGGAACTCAAAGAGAATGTGTAGAAAAAATAATTCAGTATATTTTATCACACACACACACATACACACACACACACCCCTTCTGTATAACATAAATAAGTTTCCCAAGGTTACTTAACTGAAAGAAGTCAGATCCAGAAAAAGACACAGGTATCCTGATGCCCAGCCATAGGCTCTTTCCTCTCAACCATTTTTCCTCATTTGTGTTCTGCTCTCTCTGGCAGCTTGGCTCAGATTGTTTCCTTAGTCATTCACATTTGCTGCTTCCAAACCCATCATGCTCTCCCTTCCAGCTCCGAGTCCATATGGCCATGTTCTTCTGGGAGGTGGCTGGCTGAAATTGCCGCCATCACACCGTCCACTTCCAACCGTGTGAGTGGGCCAGGAAATGACTTTTGGGCACTATTAACCTGAGTTGGCTGGGATTTGGGATGCAGAGGTGAAACACACTCCATTGTGTTTGTAAGCCCTGCAGCCAGTCTCTGGCCTTCTGCAGACCAGGATGCTTTTGGGGGTTATGAAACAGTTTATATACTTTTTTCAAATGACCCCACTAAAAGGAAGAACACAAGGCAGACAAAAATGGTTCCCAGTTATGAGCAGTTATTTATTAAAAATATTCTGAGTGTCTAACATGGGTAGGATACTGTAAATGAGCAAATATACCCTAAACCTTCAGGTCAGTGAGGCACACAGTCCTCTCTCACAGGTGAGGGGGATGCCATCTACTTTGCTTTGCAATCTCTATAATGGGAACATTATGACTTTTAATATAGAAGAGACACTTTGCAAAGGAGGTGAGAATTAAGACACTTTAAAAAGTCAATACTGTTTTGTTTTATTTTGTTGTGAATTCAAATTTCAGAGCCAAATTACTATAGGCATAAAAGTGCTGTGATTTGGACTCTCCAAAGACCTGCTTTGCCAAAATGTATTTGTTCATACTCTGCCATGTCATCAAAGACTTACACAAATATTCTTTTTCTATGGATTAACCAGAGACCTGCCTGGTATACACATGTGTCTATTATATTTTTCAAGGTCAATTCTTACTGATAGGAAATTTCATAGGCAATAAACCAAAAGACGAAATTGTTTTGATGGGAAGATACGGAGATACTGTAAAGTGCTGTTAGACACAGACTCCTGTGTGGTCACAGGGGAGAAGAAGTGTAGAATTCCAGGGTGCTTAATAAGAATGAGAAAAGATAAAAGAAGAAGGATGAAAAATATAAAAGCAATGCTTTCCACAAATTTTGCCTATATCAGTGGAAGAGAGCTTAGTTCTGGACATGGCACAGCTGGAACACAGCTGTTTACAGCATGCCTGGCATTTATTGAACCAGTCAAGGACCAAGACCACCTATACTAAAGACTGCTAGAGGGCACTGAGAAATAACCTCCTTTTCCCTGAACAGGAGTCAAAGGGCTTGAGACGGATGAGTATGAAATGCAACCGACTTTCTGATGTCTCTGGCCATTAGCTAATGCCTAGGGAAATGAAATTTGTTTGCCCTTTTAACATTTACCTGACTATTTAACTACAAATAGCAGTGCTAGACTTAAAATGATCCTTCATGCTTTAGAGAATCAGCCATTAATGTGTCCAATTGACCTTCTGAAGTAGTGAATTGTCTCCATTGACCACATTTTCCGTGTACAAATCTTTAGCAATAAATACACTGATTCCAGAAGTCAATAGACTGAATGGCTTTTGTGTCCTTAACAGGTATGAATAAATTAAATCTCTAGGCAATTGAGAGTGGAAGTGTGCATGCTTTCTTTTGGTAAAAGATGAATATTTTGGGCTTCCTTTTCTGCCCGCTTGAGTCAGCAGCGGATTGGTCTCCAGGCTCATCAACATGCGGGTGCACTCCCCATATGAGCAAAGACTTGCTTTAGTCTTGCTTATTCATCACAAAGCCTATGCTACATATGGTCCACAAATTGAGCATTTTGTGTGTGATCCAGATTTGCAGCTGCCTTATAGCTCAGCTGATTGACTCATCAGTCCTACAAATGAAATTGGCCACTAAGATACCTTTATGTAAAACATAAAAAGTGTATTCATGTATTTGTTTATTGCTTTCAGTGGGGGAAGAAGTAGAATGCATGACGATTCTCTATATGGAACTTAATTCATGGTGTTCACTATGTAAAGAGGACCTGGATAAAATATTCTTACTATTACCTAGATAATTGAGATAAATGAAGAAAATCCTCTACTGTATTATTAATAACCCAGGTGATAAAATAATTGTCTTAAATTATGATTTAGGTTCTGTTACTTATAAGAATGTTTTACCCTACAAAATCATGCAGAACTTTTATACTGGTCTACATACTAACTCTTTAAAGTGCTTTAGATTTTGTTGTCTAATTTCTCTAAATATTATCTTAACAATGACTCCTGATTACTGCCTACTCATTTTTTCACTGTATTGCTTCCTTTGATTATTCATCAAGTTTTTGGTGACATTGTCAACTAAGTAAAGAGGGAAATAAAAAGACAGTAAAACTAATTACAGTAAAATATAAGTAATACAATATGTTATGTGCAAAATTTTAACAAAATTCCCTAAAGTCCACACCCCCAACTCTTTGCTTCAACAATCCAAATAGTATATTTAGCATAATGAGCATTTCAGAAGCATGAAAGGGAGATGATATGTTTGGAAAATGTATAGTAGGGTAATTTACCATCCTTCAAATGTAATTCCAATGAAAGGAAGTGTATGGGAAAATTAAGGAATAAAAATGCACAAAGAGAGACTAGGAAATGAGAGACCTCAACCCCTAATGTATCTAATAGTTTAAACTTCTGAGCTCTAGTGAGGAGGGAAGGATTAAGTTAGGAGCAGTGTGGATGATTATATTTACACTGCAGAAAGATAATTTAATTGGATGTGAATAGAAATCGAGAATTCATTCTATCTGTAGATAAAGAGACTGGAGATAACGGTAAATAGAATTCAAAGAACAGCTAGCTAGTGAAAGGAAGCAGTTGAGGATGATTTTTAAAAGTCTGGGCTGCATGATGTGAGGTGTATTGATTTCATTACTTGGTGCAGCAACTATCAGAGCAGTAGTATGGAAAAGGATATAGATTATGGGTCTTTTAATATATCTGTGTGCTCACATCTTCTTGATAATTGAGAACACTGGTTTAAACTTCAAGAAAAACGTCCTGGCTAGAACACCACTTTTGAAGCATTTATGAAATCCCATTATATACAGAATATATAATCAGAGTACCTTGAGTCCAGGAAGCACATGCAATATTTCTGAGAATGACTTAGTCTAGTGGAGACCACATTGCTACTAGGTATCTGTTTTACCTTGTCCTCTGAAACAGCTTAGTTTGCATATTACTTCATATGTATGTGCATTAAAACTTCTTGCTTCTACAGAGCCATTGAGTTTGCATGATCTATTATTTCATGACTTTGGTATCAGGAAAACATGTTGCAAATGAAGTATTTTATCAAATACAAGGCACAAGATGTAAAACTGAGTAATACTGTCAATGATTTTTCTCAAAATACTAACATGTTCAATCAAATTGACTCTAATTCCATAGGATCAAGTGACATTCTTTGAGTACTATATGCCAAATTGTTCATGAAATATTTCTCAGAGGAAATGAAATCTGAATCTCATTTCAAATATACACTGCATGAAGTACACCTAAATGCAATAGTTACTTGAGAAAAACAAAGAAGTAACCAGTGCAAACTACTGTTTCATCAGATAGAGTCAAAAAAGAGACATTCAGTGAAATGAGCATTTTTTAAGTCCCTGTTATGTATTTTCTTGTTACTGCCTCCTGGTCTTGCAGACTAAGTGATAGTTTGGGCATAGATAAGATGAAGGAGTATCAGGAAAATAATTCTGTCCCCAAACACTTTGTTTCTACACACTCCTAAAATTTCCTGGCATATTAATCTCTTAGACAAAGATTTTAGGAGAAGGAATAGGGACATTTCAGAAAATATATTCATTCTGGGGATGACCAAATGGGAGCCTGCTGACTGTGCCACATGCTTGTGTGCTCAACCACTCCAAGGAACATAAAGATGACACTGCAGTGGAACTGGGTACACAGAGAGAACACCCAATATGCTTGTATACTAATACATATTCTAACATGATAATAATTATATATTCTATTGGAAAACTTGATTAAGCCTGTCATGCAGGTAGGGATAGCAAGACTAGAGTAGCTGAAAGTTTAGGTTCAAGGCAACCAGTGAGGTGCTGGTAGAGAAAGGAATAGCAACTTGCTCTCCCCAGGAAGTGACCTTAGGAATCTGTGTTTACAAAGAAAGCAAAATACTTGAAGGACAGAGGCTGCAAATACCTCTGTTTTTGTATTAAATTAAATATGGAAAAACATTTCATTTAGCAACAAGGTTTTCCATGGTTCAAAATGATAGGATTTACCCTTGACCACAAGATCAAAGCCTGTAAACCCATCCATTTCTGCCATGAGCAAAATGAGCAGTCTCCTGAGCAGGGCAACATAATGTGATCTAATGAAGTAAGGAACCGTGGTACCTTCTGAAACATCACTTATCTGCAAAGAAATGTGCTCCGTCTGCAGAAGTTGACTTCCACAACTTTAGAAGCTCAGTGTCACTTCTTGCCATGTGAAACCCTTACCTTGTGAAACTGTTGTGGCATTGCCTTGCACATATGTCTGTCCCACAGGGTGTCTCTGAGAACTTTCAATTGTTCTCAAGTAGTGACCAAGGAAAGAACCTCTCTTTGAGTACGACTGTCTTCCAGAAGCACCGAGAGAGCCTATGAGTTACGCCCTAACTGTGCTTCCGTATTGCTTACTGACCAACTCCATGGAGCTTCACTTGCACTGACTTTCTGACCTGGCTGCTCATGGCACTTGCTGCGGGTATATGAACAACCCATACTACTACGTTTGGTAAGCCTGAACTACATGTTATACCTGCTCACTCAGACACTGACACCTGGTTTTGCATTAGGGCACAATGATGAAAATTCTTAAATTATCTGAGCCATGCCCTAAAGTCTCTCAGCAATTCAAAATGAACAGAACATTCATATTCTGGTGGTAGGGAATGGGATAAGTGAAAGTGAGGAGGGAATCTAGCAAAGCGGTCCATCAGAAGAAAAGGTGAATAGAAA
The DNA here is from genome assembly GCA_004027295.1 of Dolichotis patagonum. Classification (NCBI taxonomy): domain Eukaryota; kingdom Metazoa; phylum Chordata; class Mammalia; order Rodentia; family Caviidae; genus Dolichotis; species Dolichotis patagonum. Next base: position 10,873 of record PVJX010017913.1, read on the forward strand.
GGAAGCAAGAAATGGGAGGTCAAGCGGCCTAGTAGGAGAAGAGCCAGCTGTCCCCTGACTCCTTGGAGAACTGGATACAGGATATACGGATGCACACTCCCAGGTCAGGTTATACCCCAGACAAGAAACCATAGTTGAGGATTGAAACTCAAACAGCGAAGCCATGGAACACAAACCCGTCAGAGTTGCATAGAAAGACGGAAATGGTGCTTCCTTTAGATGATTTTCTCTTCTTTAGGGCCCAGGAGTAGTGCTGTTGTGCTGAGCCAGTAGAAAATATGCAGAGGCCACACGGAGAGAAGCAGTCAGGAGGAGCCCCGATTCTTTGTAGTACAGATGAGGGAGCCACTCTCTTTCTTTTATTCAACTACAAACACAACACTCGTTTAATGCTTCTCCATGTTTAAATTTATGATTTCATGATACCCGAGGTGGCAGATCACAGACACCACTGGGAGATGGAATGGGAGGCACCTGGAGTTGCAGGTGGTGATCATGACGGGAAACACCTGGAGTTAGAGGCGTCTGATCCTTTAAACACTGGAAGCCTGAGTTACCTGGTTGTAACTGCACCTCTTCCTCTTCCTTTATTTCTTTTGTCCTGCTGTCTGTTCCTGCTGCTACTGTCCAATGATCTTCAATAAATGTAGTTTCTTGCTGCTTGCTGTGAGGTGTATGCTTGGCAATTCTTTCCTTGCTTTGCACAAAAACCCAAACTATTTTGGCCCACTCAACTGTAACATTCGGATGTACTAAGACTCTCTCCTTTTTTTTTTTGTCTCACAAGAGATTTAAATTATTGTTTTAGTCTTTATAATTTGGAAAATAAAACTTAACAAAAGTAAAACTGTGCAAAACGTCCTTAGCCACTTAGCATGATAGATTAGAGGTGGATATAGGCAATTAATTTTCCTATTTAAAAGCTGGATGTTTGATCATAATACTCTCTACTACATTCCCTTTACTACTTCTGCTGTGTCTGGGACAATGCTTATAAACTAATATGTGTTCAATAAATGATTGAATTAATGCAAAATAAATAATTGACTGAGAATCTATTATAAGAGCACAAATTAAGACATGGAGAATACCAGCAATATGAGCACAAAACAACTGAGTGGGAATTTTAAAATCTAGTATTTAGGTGAAAATGTTTGTACTGCCTTCTCTGCAATGGCAACCAGAATCCCAGTGTGCAAAAGTGTGAGAGAAAATACTTATTAAAAAAGGAATACATAAATTAGATTAAGCCAGTGTTGGAGTCTGTTTATTTCAATACATATTCTTGCATTTTGACCACTCTTATAAAACACTATTGTGATTTATGAATTTAGAAACTTGCATATAGTTTCTGTTGTTCAAGCTCATAGTTGGGCTACTGCATAACTAGCAAACATATCAATAACTTATAGTCAATACTTAAAGATGCCATTTTACTTAGAATAGTGTGTTATGATATGGCTTTATTTAATTATCATTAAAAACTTTGCTATGTCAAAATGTTCAAAATACGCTTTGCGTTTTTTAATAAATTTAAAATGACAATTTTTATAGGTACAAAACTGAAACTTTACTTCAAAATTAACTCATTTCTACTCAGCATAGAAATAACTCCATCTCAGTCCTTTGTTGTAATCATAGAACAGCAATAACCTTAATTACATGTCTTAATTCTAAAGCTATGGCAAAGAAAATCAGTTAAATATGCCAAAATATGGCCCAACTTCTGTGTGAGGATTAACCAAATAAATGAAATAATCTAGAAGGGTATATGAATGTTTAATGCTGATAAAGTTTACATTAGTGTGATCATGAAAGAAAGAGCAGGAGATTGTTCACTCAACTCTGGAATTCCAGACTAAGTTAAAATTGTATGCTATATCATAATTGGTAATACAAATAATAGAGAAATCAGATTTATAACTACACACATGATAATTTTTAACAGAAAATAGTAAAAAATCTGATTTATAACACAAAATATAACACTGATTTTATTATGTATATCAAGAAAGACTCTCTTAGCATTCTCCATAAAATTATTCCTTGTAATTAAGGACACTGCTTTATTAATTAAGGCTAACCTAGAGGACATCTTATTCCTCAAGTTTGTATATTCATAATCCTACACTGAAATAGAGAGAATCTATGATACATTTGAGTTTTGGAAACAACTGTATTATGGATATAAGAAATAGTGGCATCGAGGACATCTTAATGTAGTCATCAACATTAGAAGTTTGAAAATAAAAGGTAATTTTTTTCAATGTCAGTAAGTCATGTAAAATGTACTTTCTTTTAGTTTTTATACTACAGAAAAAAGGAAGAGATTTGACCATCCCCTCTCTTCAATACTAATTTCCCCAAGCTGATAGATTCCCAGCACCTGTCACAACCAAATATCCCAGGAAATACCTCCATGCTATTGACGAGTTGCTCATACCTGACTTCTAGAGGAAGGTTAGAGCCATGAAGCAGCAGCTGTTAAGCATTCGTTCCCCACTGTAACTAAAGACTGGCTCTGCCCTGGTAGGTTGATGGAGCTTGTGAACAGACCAAAGGAGGAGAGAAGGAAGAATGGAGTGCATGTGGATAAGCAGAGGGAAGAGTGACTGCTGGGAGATTACTATGCTTTAGACATAAAATATCCACCTAAATGTTCATGTGTTCTGAAGGTGCTTGGATCATGGGGGCGATATACTTGGGAGTGAATTAATCCACTGAAGGACCCATAGCTAAACATGCTTTTAGGAGGTGGGGCACTGTCTGAAAATGCAGGTCACTTAAGGGTGTGACCTGGGTCCTTCCTACTCTTCCTGCTTCCTGGCTGCTGTGATGTGAGCAGTTTTCATGCACTATGCCCCCTGCCATACTTTTTCTGTCTTGGAGTCAGCCAACTCCAAGGATTGAAAATGAAGTCAAAATAAACCTCTCCTTTAATTTATGGGTGTTCGGTATTTGTTCCTGTGATGAGAAAAGTGACCAAGACAGGGATTTTCAGTAAAATTCAACTGTTTTGGGGATCCGCCCACTAGAAATTGGACATGGAGCTGCTTCTCTGGAAACATGGGTGCTGGTGTTGTCCAGGAAGAGTAACACCTAGAATGAGCCTCTGTCCTCTACAGAGGAAAAGGCTTACAAGAGTAACCTCTTCAGAAAGTAACTAATATTTCTTTCCTTTATAGCTATGACCAAGTCCCCAGGTATCGACATTGCATCTTATTATTATAGCCCACAAACTTAGTCTGTACGTTTCTGCTTCCAAATCATCACCTGTATTTTGTCTTCTGGGAGAAAGTCATTCTCCACAAAATAGCTTTAGTTTTCATAATCTCCTCTCTTTCAAGGCTCAGTAACAAATGACAAATAATTCTTGAAGCTAGTCATGATTATTTAAAGCATGATTGATGTATATTATTCTCCCAGGCTAGCATCTGAGGAAACAAACATGAAAAATTATATACCTAAATTTCCCCTATAGATATTACAAAAGGTGGGGAGAGGAAGGATAAATAACCATATAGTCAGAAAAGCAAAGTAACCGCAGGCTTTTCAGATCAATGGTTATGTCAGGGTCAGACTAGAACATGTTATCCTTACACAGCAGTGTTGGACCAAGGGTGTTCTCTGAATAAATGACATCTGATATATGACTGAGGGTTTGGTAAAAGTGCTCTAGATTTCTTCTCCATTTATTTGAGAAGGTAGTTGGGTAAAGTGAGAAACTGTTGCCAGTGGACAGAATAACATAGGCAAAGGCTGCGAGAAGATGGGCTAATCTGCATGAGCACATTGGCAGGTGCCAGGTCTGGCTGTTGCCAAAGAGTGCCAGAAGGTTGTAAGGATTTAGGAAGTTCTCAGTTGTGACCACACATCTGCTCTTATTGAACAAACATGGAGAGTCATCAACAGTTTCCCCAAAAGCGCAGTCAGTGACCAAAATTATTTCCAGAAAACCCTTCTGACTGCTATGTAGGGAAACATGTGATAGGAAAAAGGATGCAGTTCTATGCCTAGTGAAAATGGGATAAAAAAAAGGAACAAAACAAAATCTAGAAGATAAGCAGGTCAGGACTTGATGGATGGTTGTGTGAGAAGGAGAAAGGGGAGAGGGATAATAGAATTTGGCACTGACAGAGATGGAGAATATAGGAAAAGACTCATCACTCAAAGGCAATGAGAATTTAAAGGAATCAATGATGAAGCTACTTTGGGCCTCGATAGGATTTGAAGTAATCTAAGTATTCAAATACACATGCAAAGAAACCAAAGATATAGGTGTTCATTGAATGTCATAAATATATGGTGATAAAAGTCATAGCAAGGGACAGGATCACCAGAGAAATACATGGGGATGCAAGAAAAGCAAGGTGCCTATGAAAAATCTGAGGTTTCCCACATTGACTAGGATCAAATTGATTCTTCTGAGAATCCTCTTCATTCCATAGGAATCTATCTTTACCCCTCTTACAAGGATTCAGCCCTTTAGCTGTACAAAATATAATTATTTACTTACTTTCAAAGTGTTTTATTTGATTTTATTCACATTAATCAAGTGTCTGTTGAACAGCAGACATTATTTGATAGGTAATATCTTCCCAAAATTTGAGAACTGGATACTATGACTTATTCTATTCATTAGAGACAAAACTGGATGAGATTTCCACGTCCTGTCTCATCTCCCTGAAACACAACTAGTCCTAATGATTCAGTAAACATGTGTTCGGGAGGGCTACCTCTGCCACTGGGTTGCACTCTAACCAAGGACATGTGGGTGGATCTGACTCACCCTACTTCCAAGACTGGTCCCTAATATAACAATTCACACGATATTTTAGGCTTTCTTTTTTATTTTCATTTTGTGGCCAGTTACATAGCATTTACCAGTGAATCATACAACTCATAGAAGGAAACCATTTCAGTCTCTGATAGATTCTCTTTTGATTTTTACATTTTTAATTTTTATTTATATATAATGATATAAAATACATGAAATAATATGATGCTTCAGTTCATGTATATGATGTTTACTGATCAAGTCAAAATAATTGTCACATACGTCACCTTAAGCATTTTGAGTCAATTATTTGGATTGGGAAGATTGAACATTGTCTATATTGGCTATTTAGAAATATAAAAAGAAAATGTTATCAGCCTTTAGACTGTCAGACATTATCCTGAATAGATTCTTTGTTGGGTTTTTGTTCATTTATTTTTATTTTTGTTTTTTGAGACAGGATCTTACTATGTAGTTCAGATTGGCTTTGAACTCACTGTGTAGTCCAAGCTGGCCTCAAAATTGCAGCCATCCTCCTGCCTACGCATCCTGAGTGTTGGAATGACAGGTGTGTGCCATGGCACCTGGCACTAACTAGATTCATGAAAAAAGTCATACACATATACACACATACACACACACACACAGAACAAACAACAATGAAATAGGAACACCTCCATCAGTGACATCAATGAGAAATAAACGTTTGCTTTAAACTACAGATTTGGCATTGTTACAATAAGGTCTTAAGTTCCATTTCCCATTCCTGATACTACAATAAATAACTAAATAAATAAATAAGTAAATAGCATATTCTTTAACTCATGTGTCAAACACAGCAGTGAGATCTTTCCAGGAGGCAGAGACCAGTCAATCTGTTTACACAAACAAATGGTGCTCAAATGATCACATCATTGCAAAGTTACTTGATGGGTTGTGAAACTACTAATAGAAAATGAACCACAATGTACTGCTTAGGAGTTTCTTGTACAGAAAAAGAATGCTTGAAAGCAAGCAGAGCAAATAAGGACTTATATTTTAGATTATTGCTCCTCTTGGTTTGCGATACTGACTGTAAAACAGTGGCACAAATGAAAGGTCTTCTCTGCCTCCCTTTATCCTTAGAATTTTATGACTCACAGACACTAGATTTAAAAAAATTCCAGAGAAATCAGCCCACCTGTAATCCCACATCAACAATCCTTGTATTTGCCAGGCTGAGGCAAAAGGATCACAATTGGAAATGTAGTCTGAACTACAAAGGAAGTTCGAAGCTGGCCTATTTAACAAGGCACTGTCTCAGAAAACTAAAACCAAAACACAAGGTAAAAAAACAAAAGTATTAAAAAATTCTATAAGAAAAGGTATATTTATGATACTAATTATTCAGTGATTCTGTTTTGGAGACAGCATCATCCCTACCTAGTGTTATAAATTTGGAAAAGGAAAGTGAATATGGAAGAACCTGAAGGAAGCTTTCTAGATAGTAACACGAGAGCATAAAATGTTAAATCCTTTGCAGGACTGTTGTGTAGGCTTTGTTGCCTCTCATAGTTAACAATATCATCATTAGAGTCCTATTAGCAGCTAAGCAAAACATTCAGAAGTAATCAAAAAGGGTCTTTGTATATGCAAAATTCTGAGTAATTTGATATGAAATGTGGTACTCGCTTCTAGAAGTTGCCCCTGCAATTTGAAATATGAAGAGAAAAAAGTGTTTAACAATAGTCCCTTTAGCTTGTTTGCCACAACGAAGGTTATTTCATTTTCTGGCTAGCTGGAGAAATACACTGAATATGACCAAGAGAATGGAGATGACCTTACAATGAGTAAATTAATCTTTATCTCTATACAGAAACACACAATCATTTCTACAGCACTCTAAAACCTGAACAAGCAGTATTTGGATGTGTATGTGGAATGGGAATATAGAGGAAAACTTAATCATGTCCAAGCTAAATTAGGATAGATTCCCTTAACAAATATATTCAAGTCACAGTGATAAATACCTAAGCCCACTGTAATACAATTATACAATTGAGTTTGAGCACAGAGAAATGACAAAAAGAGTAAGAAAGAGAAAAACATAGCCAGAGGCAGAACCAGAAAAATAGAGACAGACAGATAGACAGAGATTAAATCAAAGTTCTGCCATGACTATTTTCACGGAATATAAGCGAAACATAAATAGAGAGTCTAATCAGTAATTTTCACTAAGAAAAGATCGTCAATTAATACATATTTTAATGGTCCTGCACCTTTTAGCACTGGGAACCGGATGCACAAAAGATAAAATTTCCATCCACGTGGATGTAAAGGAGGTTAAAATTGTTTAAAATTTTTTCTTTAGATTTTTTGAAAATTTCTATACACTTGCAATACATAATAATTACACTCCCCAGCACTAGCATCACTACCTCAGCTTCATCTCTGATCAGCAGGTATCAGATTCTTAAAAGAAACATGGAACCTAGATTCCAAGCATGCACAGTTCTCCCTAAGGATCCCCCTCCTATGAGAGCCTAACACTGCTGCGGATCCAACAAAAGGCGGAGCTCAGGCGGTAATGAGAGAAGTCAGGAGTGGCTGTGAATAGAGATTAAATACCACTAGTCTGCCACTCACTTCTAGTTGTCCATCCTGCTTTCTAATAGGTTGAGGACCTGGACCCAGGGGCTGAGGATGTATTTATACATGATCAAGTCATTGAGACTTCAAACATATTTTTCTCACTCTTTAAACCCAGAATTCATTCAAGTCATTTATATCCTTTTATACTTCACTAAGATGTATTTTTAAATCATAGTTTCTGTTACAAAGAACAAATTAAATATAGGGTCTTTTGTTTCAGGTTGAAGCTGATAGACAAAGTGTATTTGTCTCTCAACTTAGAAAACCCAGTACTATGAACCAAAATCACAAAACCATGTCTGCTCCAAATTGCCTATAAAATTCCCACCTTCAAGTATATTTATATAATGATTCCCATTTTATCTTTTTTAAATAAAGGTTTTTAGAATCATAAAAAAATAAATACACTGTGAGTTTGGGGATTGTTTTCTTCTTTTTTCCTTTTGGCTGGTTCACGCTGTGTTAGTGGAATAATTCTTTATCCAAAGCGTTGGCACTCTGGTGCCGTCAAGCAGTGATGATTTTTGCCTTATTGCATTTAGCAGCGCTTCGGCATTATGGCTGCGTACTTCCTCGGGGAACAGGAGGGGGCTGGAAAAAATAGAATGAAACAAAATAAAGACAAAAAGAAATAATCATCAGAGAACATCCTCAGGGAGTGCAGAAAAGCAAAAGCCAGAGAAACTAACAGCTTATAGCGTTACAAAAATTGTGTGAACCTGTTACAGGGGGAAATATGTTTGATAGAATTTAAATTATTTAAGACCTTAGAAAGAGTTTGTATTCATTTTCTGCTTTTAGGGAAGAGCCATCTGTGAAGGATTTTATTTACTCATTTCTCTTATTTTTCTGCTTCTAAATTTTATTTTCATTCATTAATGGGAGATTCAGGTATTATTATGTATTGTTGCATTGCCTTTTATATATTTGTATTGCTGTGTATCTAGTTATGAGTGTCATAATGATGTATTGTAAATGGATATCACAAAATCAATTAAATTATGGGCAATCTTCATATATTACATTAAATTCATCTTTACAATCTCAATTAACATTTGGTTGTCATTGTTTTTAGGAGGTCATTGAAGATGAATGTAAATTCTAGGCAATTGGGCATTATTAAGAGGATTCTTTTAAGAATAGAAAAAGAATTACTCCAACTTTTCAAAGTTTTGAATGTTAAATATTATCTGAAAGGAGAGTGAATGCTGTAGATTATAAAATAATGATAAAAAAGGCAAAACATGATGAATCATACAGAGCAGTCCACATAAATTAGTAGTAAAGATGACTCTTTAGTTTCTACATTAAGAGAAAATGAGAGAGAATTTTTTTTGTCCCCTAGAGCAGATTGTGATTTTTGTAGCTTTTCAGCTCTGAGAATGTCCATTTGTTTATAATTCAGAAGTGACTGAAGCCAGCTGACCTCTAGAACTGTATTAAATCAGGAAACCTAACAATGTGATTTTGATGATGGATAGGAAAGCAAGTTCTTAACCTTCAAATAAGGAGGCTTTTGTAGAGAGAGATGCAGTCTCAGAACATGCACAGTATACTTCAAGGTAGTTTTAATAACATCTCCTATTTTGAAATTCAAAAGAAAAGATAAAGAATGTTTCATCTTCAAAGAGTGGAGTTAAGCATGCTGTTCTCTCAGCTATCTCATCATATTGAGATCAATGAATTAGGCTGGTAAAGTCATCAAAATGAACTGTGTGCTGCCAGGTAACTGAGTCTTCTCTACTGGGGAGGAAGAAATGATACCTCTCTAGCAGTGTTACAGGCAACTGAGTTAGACAGAAATACTAAAGGCAATCAAACAGGGCTGGACCCCGGGAGCCGGTGAAGAAAGCCAGATACCTTGCAACTATGGGAGAGACAGACAACTCTGCTGTAAGCGAGAACCCAAGACAAAAGATAAATGTATCCAATTAAATCCTAAGGATAATCATCAGGAACTGATATTCTAAATATGTCTTTATCACCCTGAGGAAGCCAGCAGTCACCATCCCAGCTCTCTACAGGAAGAGTGACTGCTCATTAAACAGGCCTACTTGCTACATGACTCACATTCCAATCTTTCCCCTGTTTGATCAGTTTTACCTGAGCAATTATTCTTACTGGTTGGACATAATTCCCACCTCATGTTCATCTTGTGAATTTCCATGATTAGACCCCATCTTAGACCTTCCTTACTTTAGGGTTTTACTCTATAAAATTTCCTAGAAAAGACAGTCTTTGGCAACCCACTCGGGACCCTTTCTGTCTCTCTCATACAGAAGCTTTTATATGCTCAATAAATGTATTCTGCTCTTAACCTCTGTTGTTCCTAAAATTCATTCTTCGATTTCAGAGAACATGAACTCATACCATACATTTGGTAGGCTGGGAGCTTCGTTCCCCTGTATCAGCAGAGCTTAGTGGATGCTGAGCGTTATGTGCCCTCTTCCTACGTGTTTTTACAAAGACAATGACACTGAGCTCTTCCTTTAATGGGCAGAGCTGTGTACAATTTTTGGTTTTAGCAATAATTTAAGGTATTTAAGATTTTTTAACAATAATTTAAAATATTTAAGATACTTATTTCATAGATTCAACAAACGTAATGGGAAAACGTTTAGTAAACAATAAGTTTTGCATTATAAACACAGCAATACGACCTACAATGTAAGTCTAACTCAGTTGGCATATGCAGTCCCTTGTTTCTAGGAAAGATACCCAAACTGTTTTTACATTAGAAAAACTTCATGCACTAACATAGCTGCATTAGGGAATCACAATGTCCATAAAAACAGTCATCCCAGTGATCACAAAGGCAGCATTTTTGGTAGAATGCACTCATGTTGGATAAGAAATTTAATAGAAAACTTAGTTTTTATGAATGGTATAATTTAAATAAAAACACAATTTAGAATCTTATTTTCTTCTTTCACAATCCTGGAGATTGAATCCAGGGGCTTCATACAGAGGTATACCACCAATTCTTTATTTTATTCTTTTTTTTTTATTTTGAGATAGTGCCTTGCAAATTGTCCAGTCTTGTCTCAACCTTCTAGACTGCAGGTATTACAGACATGTGCCACCACATCTAGTTCACAAGCCAGAGTCTTAAAAAATAAGCACAATGAATTTACACATAGTTTTTCACATACTCTTTATCTGCTGCTTATCAGTCACTAATTTAACAGGAATGTAGTCCAATTTTATAGGAAAGGAAACTGAGACTTACAGGATGTCTGTGATCTGACTAAAATGTAGCATATGTTAATATGTTACTGCAAAATTCTACATAGTAATTTAATATAAAATACCAGATATAGTATCATCACATCATCTATATTAAATACACAATGTGTACACTATATCAGAGTTGAGTGCTCTAATGGAAAACTTGAGACTGGGGAAAGACAGGTCAATACCCCAATCCTAGCTCTTTCAGTTTCCAAGTCTGACCTAGATAACATGCTTAATTTCAGACACATCCTTCTCTTCTCAGTTATATAGTATGGAAAGTTAAATGTTTTCTATAAGATTGCTGAATAAAGTGAAGTGGTTGCCATTTTTGTTTTACTGTTTCTTGGGTATGTATGAAGGAGCAGTCAGTAGCTTTGCTTGTTCCCATTATCAGGGTTTTAAGAATATTATTTATTCCCTCTTTGTGAGACATAGATGCTCAGAGAAGGTAAAGAAAGTGGTCATACTTCTAAACAGGGATCCCAGGCCAACTGAAAATTACAATAATAGCTATAATTTATTACAAAAGTAAGTTTTGTGCTCTGTTGAAAATGTAGAGTTGGAAAGTTAACAGATAAATGAGCTCTTGCCATTGAGAAGAATTAAACATGCAACCATAAGCTAAAGAAATTGGTTTTAGTTTCTAGTTTTTATAATATCATCAATAATTTAACTTGGTGAGCAAGGTAAACATGTACCTGTGGTTCTATTTCCAGGAATTAAGTAGACATTTTAAAATGAATCAACCTACTTAAAAGATCTTTATATGAGTGTTAATAAAAATCATACTAAATGAGTCACTAAGCAATACAATGACCAAGAATAATGCAGTGTTAGAAGCAAGCACATACTTAAGACTTACAGTGTACTTAGGACAGTTCTAGTTTTTGTTTTTTATTTTCTTTTTCCTGGCTTATTTCATTGAGTCCATACACCAAGATTTCTTATAGTCATTACATTAAGTCTTTGTTGGTGAGTTATGGAGAAAAGAACTTCAACACAGTTTTTCTGATCTCGGGGTCTATAGCAATGTCTTCTGTGTTTCAGTGCCTAATTAATTACAAATGATACAAAGGTAACAAGAAAAGATGCAGTTTAACTCAGGTATACATATTGATCTCTGTTAGAAAAGCTCAAGAACTGTTTTAAGGATGTGATGCATTTTACTTCACTTCAAATACATTTTACTTCACTTCACTTCACTAAAGTGATATCAGGTTTTGTAATATTGTGTTAGAAATTGAACTATAGAAAATACATATAGTGGATCGTGTTATTGAGGATACAGTATGTTAGCTAGGCTACATCATCTTAGAACTTCAGACTACCATTTAATCAATCAATGGAATTCCAGACAGCATAAAATCTGATCCTCTCAACTTTACAAATGAGAAAATCAATGTACACAGGATAATTTAAAACTACATGACACTTTTATCATGGATGGTTTGTTAACCTTCAAATATTTTAAACTTCTGTGGGAAGACAGTTTTTCAGATTTTAATAATGGATACAAAATTCCACAACATTTCAAATGTTCTTTACAGTCTTTTCCAGGGTTGAAGAGTTGGAAAATGCTGTATGACTGATTAAAATAGAGTTGCATTACTAGCCACAGTAAGGAAGCCTTAAAAGCTCGGCTTTCATCACTTCTTAGCATCCTGTATTAGTTGGAAATGGATGCTGTAACAAATTATCTCAAACTTAAAGGAATTATTCACAAAATTGTTGCTTTGGAATTTATAGGATCAGAAATATAACATAGATCTCTTGGCAAAAATCAAAAGGTCAGTAGGGATTATTTATTTGGTTTACCTAAGGCATAATTCATTTCCATATTTTGTTTCTGGATTCTAAATGCCATTTAGGCTTTTTGGCAAATGAACTAGTTCCATTTTTTAATCCAGTGAGAACTAGCTGAGTGTTTGTCATGGTGCACCCCTGTGATACTCCTGCATTCCTCTTACTTCCAAGGAAACTTATAATACCTTTGCACCATATGTGTTATCCAGGAGCTAAATAAACTTAATCTCAATGGCAACTTTTATTGCCCTTAGCCATGTAACGTAACAGAATCATGGATTGTAGCCTTAGCACTGGTACATTTAAGGCGGAATGTTATTCAACCTAGCATATGGCTCATATCCAGACCATCCTGATAAGAATAAAAATCTCCAAAAATGATTCATAGAGGAAGCTAAAAGCTAATCTCAGTGAATTAATACAATTACCATTGCCAAGCCCATGGTGTAGTAGAAACCTGTAAGCGGCTGTGAGATGATCTTATACTCAGTGACTCAAAGATTCTGGAGAAGAAACTCATTATCTGTAGTCACTCCATACTATGAAAACTGGAGTAGGGAAATAGGTAAAAGGATTCTTTTTATTTGGAATTTTCCTGAAAAATTATTTCTAAGAAGACAAGAATTTTTAACCCCTGGTCCTATATATTCAATCCATAACCTATGGGCAAAGTAAACACTGGACTTGAGCTACCTGCTACTAGATGTAGATTTTGGAGCCATAAAAGTGTACATCATCTATACTAAATATAATAATAAGTTTGGACTGATTTGATAAACTTTGATCCAAGGTAGATTAACATTGACATGAAAATCAGTGCCCTTAGAATTGTAGGAAACCAATGAATGTGCATGTTATGGTTTAGATCTAAATGTCCCACAAAAGTTTCATGTGTGCAGAGATGAGACTTTCAAAGGATGGCTGAATCGTGGGGGGACTATATTCAGCAATAGATTAATCTATTGAGTTTCTATTTAAATGTGCTCTTGAGAGTTGGAGCTAAATTGGAGGGTGGTGGGCAAAGTGCTTTTAGAAGGTACATATTCCTCTCTGGTTTTTCCTGTTCTATATCTGCTTTCCGTTTGCCATGAGTTGAGCATATTTCCTCCTTAAGGCTGCTCTACCATGCTGTTTCTGCCTTAGAGTCAGCCACCAAAACTGTGAGCCAAAAATAAATCTTTTCTTGTATTGTTGGGTCTCAGGTAGTTTTTGACAGTGACAGGAGAAATGACTTCTATAGTATAAAAATGAATGAATGAACAAGATATATCATGACATGTGTGTAAGAATAATGTGACTAATAGCACAAAAATGTTAGCATTCCAAAGAGTTGCAACTCTTAAGGCCCATTTGTGACAGAAATTAGAAACTTAATATGGGAATGCCAAACACATTCCCAAACACTGATAACTTGTCAAGAATACTGATACAGAAGTTTGGTAGAGATCTTGCACCAAACTAATATCAACACTAAGAACACAATGCAAAAATTTGGCTACCTTTGAGCCCAATCTGAATCAGATACAAAAAAAAAGAAAAAAAAATCTTTTGGTAGGTCAAATGATGATCCACTGGATGTTAATTTATGGAACTTGTACATCTATCAATTAAATGATAACAGGGCCTTTAAGATATAATTAAGATGCTAAATACGGGGAGATTACCCTGAATTATTTAGGAAAACTCAGTTATTCAGGTAAACTCAAAACTCACATATATCCAAGCATATAAGTTTCTCATACTGAAATCCGTGAAATGAGATGGAAGAAGTGCTTACAAACTGATCTCAGCCTTGTGTGAGATTTTCACCACACTTCTTCCATACTACATATTGACATAATAAAATTTGCATTGTTACAAGCTCCTAAGTCTATGACAGCTTGTGATGACAAAAAATATAATTATAGATCTTCAATAAAGTGGTGTGCTACCATTGTCCTCATGCTTTGGAGTAATAATCATGCTGTCTACACACATAACTTGCTGATATTTGCCTGTGTGGTTGTAGTTTCTTCTCCTTCCTTAATCATGTAACATTTCAAGGATTTGTACACATTTGCTTTTTTATTCAGAAGTGTTGGTTTCAATGAGAGCTTTCAAAAGAGGAGTGGATTTATTCTTAAATATTCATTCTACCATTTTATTTACATGAAAATCAAATCATATGAAATGGAGCTGTGAAGGTGAAAAGATTTTGTGAGATGGTGGATTTTTCCCACTGTGGTATGGGAATGAAAGGGGCACTGAACAAATTTCCTTAAGTGAAGCTGAAGAAATTCTTGCCAGTGCAGAGCTGACTCTTGCTTCCTTCTCCTCTACAACTCCATCCTCAAGTCACTGACCCTGAGTTACCAGTTCAGGGACTCCTGAAGTAGAACATGGAATTAATTGTGCCAATTTTCTGAGACTAACTGTTGTCTATCTTGGTGACCCAGGTTTATAAAGTGAATAGTTACCTGTCAAAATGTGAGAGAGATTCTTTAGATTTATCTTGGAGGACATCACATTACAAAGCAAGGGCCACATGAAACATTTACTTAAAATGATGTTTTGGCTTTAATCAAGATATGTTTCTCTTGCTTTAATTCCAATCAAGACCTCTAACTTATGAAACTGGAGATAAAGAACATGATCACAGCTAAGCTACTCATGGCAGAGCTACTTTGGTCCAGAAATAATATAAGATATTCTGCTATTAAGAATCTTAAATAACTGACTCTAAACACAGTACTTACTTCAAAGTGTTCTGGTTTGCAGATGATGCTAAATTGGGAGGAAAGGTCAATCCTGAAAAACAATTCTCAGGTAGGAAAAAAATTAGCTCACTTAAATACTTGGGCTAATAGATAGAAAATTCAATGCAGATAAATGCAGAATAATGAGTCTTGTGGAATGTAATAAAAGGACATAATATCTACTTAATGGAAAAGTACTACAGCATATTGACCTGGAAAGAGATATGAGTTATTTTAATAAAAGCCTATATTAAAGATTATTCCGCTCCATTATTATTGAGAAAAACGATGCAGTATGTTTTGTTAAACCTTACGTAAAACAGCACATTCAATCTAATCACTGTACGTACTCCACGAAGCATATTTAGAATGAACCTTAAAGGGGCAATTTGTAGAGCAAGCTAAATGAAATCACTTATCAGACACACACTTTTGGCAACAATTATACGGAAAACTGACCAGTTTCTCTTTGTAAGTCAGACACGTAAGAAAAGGTTCAAACAAAGGGGTGTCAGGACTCAGAGAGCAAGCGTACTGCATTGCAAGGACAGAGGTGAGCTGCTCATTACATCCACTTCTCATTTTTCAGGATCCACTTTTATCAATGGTCTGACAATTCCATTAACTTCTTTGGCAATTACACATCCTGGATAACAAATACAACACAGACACTTCTCCCTGACAGTTCTGAGGCCAATTTACATTACTGAAGCTCTGGAGTCCAGACTTTAGAATTCAGCTACTCTCAAATGAGACTTCTGGGTGATGAGACCACTTTCAGAGCTTTTGTCTTACTGAGCTCTGGCTAGATGCAATTTATCTACAGGTTTCTAGAAATTATAACATTAGAGAGGCCAGGGTGACAAGTATCAATCAAGATAAAAGATAAGCGATAGGTCACCACAGAAAGGGAGGGGATTGTCCAGTGATTTCAAGGCAACCTTGAAAGATAAGCATAGGTTCTCCTACAAACACAAAAATAAACTTTTATTACCAAAGGATAACACATATTCTTCATGACAAAACTGTCTTTATAAATAAATGAAGCTTTCTTGCCTGCTTGCTGGAGTAAACTGAAATGTGCCCGGCGGTATATGTCACAGCACTAATAACCTTCCACCTCTGTCTTGTCTGGTGCATTTCACTTTTCAAGAGGTTCTTAAGAAATTTGGATTAAATTGCTTATAAGTAAATTAATACAATGTTTGGAAACAGATGCTAGAAATAAAGAGAACTGATTTCTTAATCTGGATTTTCTGGTACAAGGAAAAGGTATTATAGTCACAATCATATTGAAATTGTGGTCTTGATGTTGTTTTATTGTCTCTCCCATGCATGATAGCATGTTTAGTAGCATCCTGAGCTTTATCCACAAGACTCTAATACAAGACCACTCTTGACACTACATTGTGACAAACCAAAATGTCTTGATATTGCCAAGTGTCCCTTGGTGGGGTGTATAAAATGCCTAGTTCAGAACCATTAGTATAAGGACATGTCACTCATCATTTTTAAAACTCAGTTTCCACATCTCTATGATAAAGCTAAAAAATATGGCTACTACTAAATGGTAGTCACACATCTCTGAATCTTAGAAGTAGAAAGCAATACCTTGCAAATCTCCAGGATACAGAATCTCAGAATAGGAAGTTAACTTGCCCACGAGCTCATTAATTTCAGTGTTAGGTCTGAAGCATTAATCTAGCTAACAAGAGAAGGCAAAGAGAGGGAATGATAGGACCACAATGTGTGAGGGTAAAATCACTCTAGTTACCAGTTCCCAAACATTCGATATGTGTCTGTCTAATAGACCATAACTACTATTAAGAAATTATGGTAGATTATTTCAAGAATTCCATCTTTTAGTTGAGATTATGGCGGTTTTCTTGAAATTGTGTTTAAATGTCATAGTATTTCTCTCACATTTGATCTTTTGTGTCACATGCAGTACAATCAATAGTAAAGCTAGAAGTCTTCAACAAATTTTCTAAATTGAGAAAAAATACTTGTGTTGTAAAGAAATGAACACTCCACAAATAGTTAAACAAAAAATACAGCTGAGAAAACTAAAGACTATTTTGTTTTTCATATGCTTGCAAAATTTCATCTTTTTTTTTTCTCTTTCTGAAAATTTTTTTGGAGAAAACTTGTCACTCACCATGAAGCTATATTCTACCATGAGGTTTCTCTAATTTAAACAGCCTGTCTTTTACCAAACATTAAACAAGCCATAAAGCAGGAACTTTAGAACTTCAAATGATGCTGTCAGAGATTCTTCCTGCCATCAGATGATTTGCAGCTGTGTGACTCATTTGTATCTTTATAGGAATTCAGGGTTAACAAGAGAGAGAGAGAGAAAGAGAGAAAGGATTATTAGCATTTCAATTCCTGTCAACTGCTGAAGTTAACTAGGCCTGAAGATGTGCCTGGCTTCACAGTGCTAGAGCTGAGATAAATGCAGATACAGACATTGAAGTAGGGTGGATTTATACTAGCAAGCTGGTTGAAAAAGAGGTATCCTTGGTGCTAACATTCTTGTAATCAAAAAATACCGAGTGTTGTGCGTTTACGAATTGTCATGCTCCACTCTGCTCCACACAGCATGGGGACAAGTTGGTTAGCAACAGATAGGACCTGTCCTTCTTGTAAAGAATGAAACCTTCCGAGATGAGACAGCACCACTTAGGACAGCGCAGGTACCCACATATTTCTCCAATCTATTATTGCATGGTTGTGTGTACCTCAAGCTATGCTGCTCTGCTGATATTTCTCAGCTCTCTGCCCTCTGACCTAAATACCACTCCGCATGTGGGTTCAGCGGTCCAGAATGCCGTGGCCTCCTCCCTTCCGCACTGCACACACTGGCTGCACTTACTGGAAGAGAATCATCAGCAGCAGTGAGGACCCAGCCTCCATTTGTCCTAACAGAACACTTGCTCTTCCCTCTGCACAACAATCTACAGCTGCAACAGTGATGGACACAACAGTCACTTCCACGGAATAGATGACCAGTCAGCACTGGTATGACTAAATGAAAAATGAATAAGGACCTGTACAGAGGCTGAGCCTATTCTTTTCTGTACCCAGATTTTTAACAGCTCTGAAGGCCTGTAACAAGTACGCAATTCACAGGCCATCTCTTTTCATAGATGAATGACCTTTCTTTATCTGACCTCACTGTTGTTGAACACAAGCCCCTCTAACACTTACTTCCTGATTCCAGCCATGCAGTTCCACTTTATGAACTAACATAATTTCTCTTATACTCAACACACAGTTTTCATTCTTAAATATTTTATACATTAGGAGGAAATACCCTAAATACCCAGAACACAGAATTGCATTAGAAAAAAAATCTTAGAAATGTGTATAAAAATTTCACTATTGTTTTAGATGAGTATATAATAAGAATCCAGTGCCAAGAAATATATTTTTCCTTAAAACCTAAAATTATTCATATTAAGTAGCAAGCACTTACAAAATTATATCAGTGATTGAGAAAAAATGATTAAAATATAATTTCAGCGTATCTTCCATATTTTCACAGTTTGTAAATATTTTGAGTTCAATGGTTTGTAAAAACTTACATTTTTTATGAATAATCCTATTTGTGATACTTTTCTTGAGTTGATCTTGTTTGAGGGTAATATCAGCCCTCCATTATTCAGTAATAAATAAATAGAATAATAAATTTGAGCATATGGGTTGACAGCCATATTGGTTTTTAGATGCCTTCATGAAATTCTAAAATAAGAATAAATTTTAGAAATATATGTGTTAATCATTATTTTCAAAGGGAAACAGAAGCTCTTATAATTGAAATAATCCATTGAAAGTAAAATAAGTAGATAATGGCAGAGGTCAGATCCAACCAAGTTTTGGTCTTTTCACAGTGCTGCCAAATTCTCACGTGCTCTAAACATCTGGTGTCCTTACAAATGAGGCTGATCCACAGTCCCATCCTACATGCCTCACTCACATTCTCAGTGGATAATGGCCTAAGAAAGGTTTCATTCAGTGACAACGCTCACAGTTGCTGTATTCCTAAACATAACACTGTTAGTGCCAGTTAATAGCCAAGTGCATAGGTTGCAGCTTGGCGATTCTCCCAGTGATACTCAAGCTTATCTAAGAAAAGGGGTCTGGGGTTTGCCGGAATGTCTCCAACTTTGTCTTTGATTAAATGGTCTATGAACTGAAGACACTGTCACTGATTTGTAGGTGGGAAGAATACAGCACAAGCCAAGGAATGCAACTGGCCACAGAAGGCAAGGAGGTGAATTCTCCCATAGAGCTGCCAACCCGGATCACAGTTCTTTGGGTATTAATCCAGTGAGACCTGAGTCGGATCTCTCACTAACAGAACTGTAAGTAAGGTAAGTTTCCTTTGTGGTAAGCGATGGAGTTTTTGGTAATTTGTTGAGGATGTAGCAGAAAACGAATACTGCAAAAGTAAAGGCTGGACTCTAGTCTTGGTTGTGTTTTCTTCATGACCTGGATGCCTTTTGTTTACCTAAAACTCGGCAATTTCCTACCAATTAGAGAGCATTGCTCCGCCCTCCCCATTGACCCTGTGGCTCTCTCCACACCCAGGGAAGTCTCAGAGTCCGAAGCCATTTTCAGAGTTGAGCCGCCTGCCTCGCAGCATGGACAACTCTGGTATCTTCAGTTGCTAATATTCTGCTCGTAAATCTGCTTTAAAAAATATAAAAAGAAAAACAGCAGCACACACAGGAAAATAAATGTTTAGATGAATTCATGTGCTTTCCACTAGAGAGGATAATGATAAATCTAGTGGGCAGTACAAATTGCCCTCCAAGTTTAGAGTCACCTCGTCATTTCCAGGGAGATCAGCTGAATTAATGTTCAAACATATTAACAGAATAATGGAGCGTCCTTAACCATTTCTGGAGGAGGAAGGGGAGGGGTGCACTGGATGCTTATTTTATGGCAATTTATGTCAGTGTAAAAGTTATAAAGAGTGCCAGAAAGTAAAGGAGCATGATGTAGAATCACCGGAGAAACTGTAAAATCAATATCTCTAGGGTTTTCAGCACTGTACTTGGCAGGTCCTTTCAAATCCATTGCCTGCATGAAATTTTATGTATGTGACTGGCAATGGTGATGGCAGATGATGTTCAACTCATGGAGTTGGTGCCAAATCGATCATCAGAAACGAAAATGCGTATGTCTCTCTCCATTTCCTATATGCTTCCTCAGACGCAGTATGAGATTGCATTCTAAACCCAAGAGAAACTTACCCACAGAAAAGGCTGCTATGAAGGGTTCTAAAAGTGTCTAACTAGACAGAATAACGCAAACAGCATCATATATTTTCCTTGGGTTAGAAAATAACAATTTACACAAATGACTGGAAAGTGGCTTTTAACTTTGAGATACTCTTTTCCTCACAATAAATTACCACACATTAAATACTTATCATCATTTTTGGTAAAATTGAGAGAAAATGGAAATTCATTACACTATTCTGAGACTATACACTCGAAATCGTTTGTCAAGGGAAAATTAGTAACATCTAACTTAATTTAAAATGAACATAATCTGACCCTATAGACAACTAAGCCAGAGGCTTCCTGGATGTACCTGTGGTTTCTCAGTAAACTCCTGAGTATCACTAGATTAGTGCTGCAAATTGATATTATTGGCAACAACATCCTTGCTATTCAGTCCCTTAATTCATCCCCTGGTTGTACAAGCCTCTAGTTATATGCACAAAAAGTACAATAACTGCAAAGATCTAATAGCTGCTGACTAGCACAGGAAGCTGATTTTGGAAACAGAATCCTCAAAGATAAGCATTTAACAGACGTGTTTTGATTGCATTCTATTTGAAATTGTAGATGGCTATGTCGCTGTGAAAACAATGCCCTGCCAGTCAACAGGAGAAAGGATGAAACAATATCTATTATCACACATAAGTGGCTGGAACCAAGTATCTACAGAAAGCAAGACACTGGGGAACCAGTTGTTGTTAGACTTGAACAATTTAGTGAAAATATGGTTACAAGGACAACAGTTGACATATTATGGAAAATGACAGGTAGAGGAATTTAAAGGAGCAGATCAAATTTAGAAGAAAAATTATTTTCTACCTCAAAAGTGTCCTTTATTTCTTAAATCATCAGAGTTAGCATTTTTAAACAATACAGTAATGTTTGGTCTTTCTGATTGCTGAGTTACATCATATGCTGAAGTCTAAGACAAACTAGATCTCTTGTCTCAAGTGTGCATGCTGACCAAAAAGTGTAGGATCCTGAGAATTAAAATGAGACATTTGGACTGATTTCATTGAGTCTGAAGGTAAAAACCCCAAACCTTCTCAAGCTGCATAGCTTGGTTCAACACCCAGAAAAGTTCATCAAATATGCCTGTGGTTTTCCCAAACCTCTTATCTTGCATGAAATCCTCATTGTCTGCATTCAAATGTATACAAGGTCTGACCCAAAAAGATATGCCAACCTTAATAAAAGAATTGGAATGCTTTAGAGGTTGGAAAGTGTAAAATGAAGGAAGAGAATGAAAATAAAAGAGTTAGACCATACAGGGATGTAATAATTACCCTCATCTGTCTATTAGTCATTATACATGTATTTAAATGTCAGGAGCTAGAGATACAGCTTGAGTAGTGTACATGCCTGGAATTTGTGAGTCTCTGTGTTCAATATTTACAATGACAGAAAAAAAAAACAGAAAAAACCCATACTTTATTTTATAGATATATAAATATATAAAGTATCAATGAGATAATATACATATATTTCTAAATTTACATATGAATATATATTTATATATGTGTGTAAGTGTATGGAGACCGACTCTGAAATCATATGACTAAGGATGATGGAATTAAGATAAAGCAGCATGAGTATAATAATCTAAGTACATGGACCGGAGATTGAAGTTTCTGTGATTTAATCTAAGCAATGTAAGGTTCTCAAAGCTTTGCTTCCTAAGGTTTGGATTCAAGATCTCTACATCAAGTACATTTGAGAGATTAGATCTTTCTTATCTTACTACAGCAAGAAGAACTTAAACACTCAGGAAGAGGAGTGTTACACAGGGTTATTTACATATGTCTTGTTTATTCAACATCAAGACACCAGAAAGATCCAAAGTACCTACCTTTCACCACAACAGGGAGAAGTACATTGCTGAGGAAAGCACATCATTGAAATCGTTCTGTGGAGGCTCGCTTCTGAAAGCCAGGAATATTGGTTAGAGATGTGATTACTAAAACAGACTCCTGATTGCCTTAATCCAGAAATTCAGTCAAATGGAAGTACTGAATTCCCAGAGGCCAGGCAAGTCTGGGCTACTGCTAGAGGGAGTAGAGTCAGAACAGAACTCAAAATGGTGTAATTGCAGAGTTTTATTGCATTGAGGGCCAAGGTAGTAGCTATCAATTGCTATCCCTAATTATTTTTAAAAGATGAAAATTTTATTTTGGTTCACAAATGTGGAATTCTCTGTGGCTGTGAATTGTGATGTGTCCTCTTGACTCCAGTAAGAAACACCCAGCAGATTAATAAACTGGCTTTCTGGGAGTGTCTCTGGATGATTGGCCTAGAGGTCAGCAATCTAAGAAGACCCACGCAAGTTGTTGGTGGCACCAACCAATAGACTTGTAGCCTTGAAGGAATAGAAGGGAAAGAAGAACCACTGTGCCTACTTTAAAGATCTCCACTTCTTGGGAGTGGGGTCATTCTTTGTTGCTGTCATGTTTGAGCATGAGTCTCCCAGTTTTTCTGCCTTCCGATACAGACTAACTCTAGTCTAACTTCCAGGCCTTTGTCCTTGGATTGGTGCTAAATATCTGTTCCCTCTTATTATGTGTTTTCCATCTTCTTGGGCTTGGCACCTACTGGTTCCTCCAGCTCTCCTGTGAGCAGGCAAACATTGTGGACTCTCCCATCTCTATTCATATAAGCCTATCTCATACACTCCTCTGTGACTTACACATACTTTCTATTGATTCTGTTCCTCTGCACAGCCCTTCCAGAAACAGTTTCAGGCCATGGTGGGTTACTCCCATTGCTGTTGGCTGTACTGAGCCAGTACCTCTGGCAGTAGCATGTGATAGACTAAAATATTCCCCTTATTGAAACCAGAAAAAAAGAGAAAGAATGTGCAAGTGTCTCATCATCACCTCAAACTACATTTTAGGCATAAACTCTGTTTCTAGGAGAGAAATAAATCTTTAAGTCAATGACTAGACTCATATTTCCACAATAGGTTTAGAACCACTCATCCAGCGTCCAGTCCTAAATTCGTGTACACATTCAGAAGCTTTTAAATAAGGTGATGCCATAGTTGACCCCACAATACTATCATGACTATAACAGTATTTCTTAATTTTCCTTGGAAGGACCTGTGAACACTGACCAGGTCATCTCTGCAATAAAGAAAGAGAAACTCAGTTTTTAGGGATCACTGGATACTTAGTTTGAAT
The DNA here is from genome assembly GCA_004027295.1 of Dolichotis patagonum. NCBI lineage: Eukaryota > Metazoa > Chordata > Mammalia > Rodentia > Caviidae > Dolichotis > Dolichotis patagonum. Next base: position 34,523 of record PVJX010017913.1, read on the forward strand.
TAAAGACAACTCCTTTCCTTGCCATACAAGTTAGAAAAAAGGTTATGAAGGCCAAGATAACATTCATCTTTTCAAACTGTGTTTTTATGGAAATATAACAGAAATACATTTCTCTATGTTCTTGAAAGTAGTCATGACCTGTTGTCTTATTTGCCCCCAACCAAAAATAATAAGTGATAGTAATGCATATCACTCCCAAGTTAAAAACAATAGTCACTCTTTAGGAGACAGTGTGATTTGTTTTGTTATGATGCTTCTCATATGAAAATGTTATGCACAATTCCAGATGATGCCTCCTTTATTACCCTTAGTCCCACAGCAAGGGCACCATGGAGCAGGTCTTCAGTTTAATGGAGAAGGAAATGTGTCATGGTTAACAAATAGAGTTACACTACTCTAAGTCACTAAGATTGTCTGTTAATGTAGCATAACCATGCTGTACTGACTAATAGACTATGAAATATAATTCAGTCACTAAATAAAAATATGTAGATATGTATCTATACAGGGAGATCTTCAGGGTAAGTTAAATTTAAGAAAGTAAAAATGTATATGAATATTTTTATCACTTTAATTTAAAAGAACATGTAAAATAAAGTATAATATAATAACAAGAAGACTTTTTCAGTGGTAATTATTTATATAAAATATGACATTGTACTCAGATTGTGCAGAAGTACATGCAGCTAATATAAAACGGTGACTACCTCTATGGAGAAGATAGCATGCCAGGCAAGGCTGAACCACAGAGCTACAGCCCAGCCCCCTTCATGACAAACTTTAACAAAACAGGAAAAAGCAAAAGAATGACCATTTTTAAAAGTATGATTTTTTTTCTCCTGTAGTTTCTTATTGTGCACAAGATTTTAGAGCTTCATTAAGTCACAAATGCTAATATGACTCAAGTAGTCATATGAAAACAGATATTAACAATAATAGAAAAGCCTTAGGTGCTGCATTTTCTTTGAAGAAATTTGAAGGCATATTTCCTCTTCCATACTAAAGAGACATGTCCCTTATAAGAATGCTTGGTTCTCTTCTTGTCTATTCTTTTCTTTCATAGCAAAACTTATTTCTTTTCTCCCTTGGAATAGTCTAAATCTCTTGTTATTATAACATCGGGTTGGGCTCCATGGGCTTGCATGTAATTGTAAACACAATTACAATGACATAATCAAAGAGTGTTTCAGTTTACTACTATAACCAGAGACCTAGAGGTGGGGAGGTTATGGCTTGAGTGGATCATAGAGCAAATGTCTGCTTCTAGCTTCTTTCTCTTCTCTCAGAAGAATACAGATATCAGGGGGTAGGTTATCAAATTTTAAACTGGTTGCTTCCTTTTATAATCACAAAATAATTTTTAAGCATGAGTAATAGAACTACAGAAATAAATAAAATTTATAAAATGAAAGACAAAACAAAGTGAAATCCTAAAAAGTATCCAGTGGAGTTTTAATTTCAAACTCTCTGGTTTCGTTCATGTCACTGGTATTCTAGTCCCACCATTAGAAGCAAGGAGAACTGAAAACTCTTTTTTTCTCTTTGATTGGAAATAATGCTGAAAATGATAGTATTTATATTCTATTATTTAGGGAGGAGAGAATAAAGATCACTCTGACACTCAGCAATTTAACTTTGCTATATTTTTGGAGATAAATCTTCCCAATTTACCACAGCCTTCACTGATCATATCCTTTTGATAAATTTCAGCTAACCATTATTTCTAACTTGCATGTTGTGAATTCAGCAATGTTGGGTACAGCAAGGCCTTAGTGGGTTAATTTATTTTGTCTCTATTATTGGATTTTCAACTCCTAAGAGTAGGGATCCTACCTCTTACTTTACACATGAATAAGTGGGTATGTCTGGGCACAGAACAGTTAAAGTACATTTGATTATACAGCATAATGGATGTCTAATGCAGAATAAGCCATTGAAGTAGTTCTCCAAACAGTAAGACCCAAGTTTATTGAACAAGTTAGATTTGGAGATGTATTAAGATATATTGGATTCTTTCATAAATCACTCTTCTTTGACACATGCTGATGACCTCCAGGGAATATTAATATGAGCATGAGCAGAAAATACAGGTAAAATACATAATATTAATTTCATGTGCCCAGTCACTGACTGATACATGAAACTAGAAATTACATTGACTAAAATTGCTCAGAACACTTTAGGATATGTGATTATCAGGGGTTTACTGAAATAAGAAAATTGTGTGTCAAGGTTAAAAAAATGCTAATGGAAGTTCAAGGATCACATTGCTCCTCTCACCTCAGCATATGCTGGTAAGTAGAATTTATCAGAATAAAAATGCATTATTGATGCATCTCCTGTTCTTCATCACATTATCCATGGTCCCAACCTTCATCTGGGAGGTTTGGAAATAAAATTTAACATATTATCTCTTCTCATTCTTCAAATCCATCAGAAACAAACAACATACTAGTGAGTTCACAGGGAAAATAAGATCCTAAGTAGGTCATTAAATGTAACTCATTCTTTCTATAAGGTTTTAGAATGTTTTAATTATGTTTTACATAATTAAAAACTGAATCTCTGTAACTATTACTATATTTCTATTTCTTCCTCCGTCTCATTTTATATTTTTGGTTATGGTGAATATATTAGTCAGTTTTCTTTACTACAATAAAATGTCAGAAGTAGAAGAATTCTCTAAAGAAAAGAGATTTATTTTCAGCTCATAGTTTTTGAAGTTCAAAGTCCAAGGTCAAGTGATGATGTTCTTGCTGGAAAAATGTTAGATGGAACAAAATATCCCACCATAAGGGACAGTGATGCCAAGAGCACAAACATGAGTGTCTCTACCCTCTGTAAAAGAAACCAGTTTAAACCATGGGAGCTCTGTTCTGCCTTAACCAATTCTAATCAACTTTCACCAAAGTCATCACTTCTAAACCTTAGAGTGAGATCAAGTTTGCTCTGTTATTGTACTTAGCATATGACTTTGAAGCTTAAATTCCTGTGTGAATGTTGG
>PVJX010017914.1:0-37455 GCA_004027295.1 Dolichotis patagonum
TGCATATGGAGAGCTCATACTAAATAACACAGCCAATCTTTTCACAAGATGTGTAGTTCACTGGCTCCCACTTGCTAGGCAGGGGGGAGAGGGAAGGGGGACATGGGATGGGGGACAGGATGACATGAGATAGCTGATTCTCAGCCCACATGCAGGCAGGATCACAGTCGCCCCCCAGAGACAGGAAGAGTTCCTTGTTCTCCCAGCACCCCAAGTCAACTGCACTGTTGCAGGTCCCGATGTGCCAGGGTCTCTCTCCTTCAGGCAGCCAAAAGTCTGCCACACTCTCAGCTGCCCCCAGAGAGGGGTGGAGCTCCTTGTTCTCCTGACACCCCAAGTCAACTGTACGGTGCAGGTCCTGATGCGCCAGGGTCTCTCTCCTTCAGGCAGCCAAAAGTCTTCCACACTCTCAGTTGTCCCCCCCCCCCAGAGAGGGGAAGAGCTCTTTGTTCTCCTTGGCACCCCGAGTCAACTGCATGGTACAGGTCCCGAGGCCCCAGGGTCTCTCCCTGCAGGCCCCCTAAAGTCCACCATACTCACCTGCTATTTCTTTCTGATGAATTGACCATTCCATTTCCAAAGTTCTGAAATGGCCAACAGACCACAGAAAGAATTCTCTTTAGGCTCCTGTTTGAAACCAGCAGCTACAGCCATCTGCTGGCCTTGCTTCAGGGCCATGAAAAGATGCTCTTTAAGTTTAGAGATATAATCATGATAAATCCCTGAAGAATCTGGAAGACCCTCAATTTTATCCACACTCACAAAGCCTGCAAACATCTCTGACGGTTTCCTAAGAGCCGTTCACTCCTAAGAGCCTTCTACAGTCAATTTTCCATCATGTTACAGTGTACCAAAAGTACCTCTCTTACAATAGGTTGAAACTCTAACATTTGGTTCCCTTTAGGATTAAAAAATAACATATACATATATTTATTTTTTTCTTTGAGACAAGGTCTTGCTATGTAGTTTAGGTTGGTCTTGAACTCACTATTCCCAGGACAGCCTGGAACTTGTGCTGCTCCTCCTGCCTCAGCCTCATATTTCCTAAGATTAGAAAGATTGTGTTTTGTGAAGATGATGGTTGAGCTTGATATTGAACTGACTTTTCTCTAATACTTTGAGAAAACAAATGCTAGTCTTGGTTATTTCTCCAGGTGGTCATTGTATCACAGAGAACAGACAAAATGAGTAGAATCTGACCCTTCTATAAACCCAATATTTTCAAATGTTTCCACCGCATACTCACAAATGCAGTACTTTCAAGTCAAATACACTAAATATTTTCAGCTGGGTTCTCCAGAACATTTGGACATAACTTTAGCATCTGGAAGATGCTCATGAAAATTTATATTTTTACCTTGATTGTCATAAAAATTCACATACATATTCTCAACTATGTGTATGATCTCTTTATAATGAATTTGAATTTTTTTGGTAAGTTTTCAGTTTAAATGTTCCCATTTGTATTTTTTTCAAATATAGTTTTTTGCCAAGATCACATGATACACTGGCAGTAATATAAACTTAAATTTTGTCATCATTTGTAATGAGAAAATGGTCAGAGAATCAAGACATTGTAGACACATGACAGTAAGCAATGCTGACCACAAAACTACTTTGCTTCTGGTGAAATGTGTGTTTCTCCTTCTGAGAGAAGACTGATGGGGACTTCTCTCTGCACTGTATCACAACTGAGCAGGCCTTTGGCAGTATGAATACCACTATGCTAATATTAAGTATTCCATTTATTGGGCTGGGGATTTAGCTCAGTGGCATAAGAACTTGCCTGGCAAGTGCGATGTCATGAATTCAATCCTCAGTACCTCCCCCCAAAATAAATAAATAACTATTCCATTTATTAATGATTTTAAATCCAATATGAAAATTTTTATGTTACTTATTCCATCAATAATTGAATTACATACTGAGAAGAAACAAGTAGCTAAGGACTTACACTTTGAATGCCTTTTTGAATCTTCTTTATGACATCATTCATCTTTGGAAGGTATCTGTTATTTCTGCAGTTCATATACAACTGTATTAGATTCCACGGTATCCTCTTATTTTTACTTAGTCTGAGCAATAAACACCTAAAAAGAACATGGAAATTGTAATAGAGCTGCAAATATCTTTGAAACATAACCCCTTTGCACTTTAGAAAAGTCAAAGTGAATTGTTCGATGTGACTTTTAACTGGTAATTGTTTCTTGTTTCTGCTTTTGGCAGTTGTCCAGTTCTTTATACTATATGGAGCTCAAACACTAATATAATGAAATTACAGGCTGAGTGCCCATTTGTATCCATCCGGGGTTGGCTTAGTTCCTCTTCAATATTTCTTTCTGCTTATAATTTCCTTTTAAATTAGCATCAAGGAGAAATACAATGTGCATCTTCAGTCAGGCTAAAGTACTACATCATTGCTCGGAATTCCAGGACCTGTGGGATAAACCACGCCAGGCCGGCTTCACTGCCTGCTGCTCAAGGCCTTCTGAGATCTTGCCCAAACAAGCTATGTAGTCAATTGTACACAGCCCTGTTTTCTGTGACTAAATATGAGATCCAGGCTGCCATTTATGTATTAGTGTCTGTCCTTTTAGATCAGAAGCTGGTAAACATTTTTCAGTAAATGCTGAATATAAAACATTTTAAGGTTTGTGGGAGTGACCAATAATTATGATAGGTCAACTTGACTAGATTCAGAAATACCTAACAGAGTAGTAAACCACCATTTCTGGATGTGTTGGTGGGGTAGTTACAGAGATGATTGGCACCCGTGACATCACACTGAATGGGAAAGACCCACTCTGCCTGTGGATAGCACCGACCAATAGGCTTGCAGCGTTAATAACGTAAAAAGGAAGGCAGTAAGAAGTCCATGCATGATTTTGAAAAGCACCGTTTTATTTGAGCAAGCATCTTTTGCTACTAGCATCATCCGTGGACATCAGACTTCACTTTCTTCAGGCTTTAAATACAGATGCATAGGAGCCGCTGACCAGAGAGCTTGTAGGCTTCAGTCTAAGCAGGAATTATAAGCGATGAATTTTGCTTTAAAAGGATGAATAAGTTTTGACTTGTGTCACCTACATGCAGGAAACTAGAGTTCCCTTTAGAACAGGAAGATCAAAAGATCGAGGCCAGCATGGACACAGTGACTCAGTGAAGCCCTGACTCAAAACTTAAAAGGAGGGGTGGTGGAAGCTTACGCTGTAGCTTAGTGTGAGTTCTGTACAATGCCCAGTAGCACAAAATGCAAACAATAACTTACCAGAATGAGCCATCTTTTGATCTTCTGTCAGTATCATTGTGTGCATGCGCGCGCGTGCACACACACACACACACACACAAACATTTTACCAAAAAAAAAAGTTATAGAACATGATCTTTGAGTTAAAGCCAGTCTTTCCAAAGAAAACTCATTGGTTATGTCTCTACATAGAAACAAAGGTATGTTAATGAAAATTGGAGAACACAAAATTCAAAAATAAAAATATACTATATGGTACAGTGTTATATAGAACCCGCTTTCTTTCAGAGCCACCCTTCACCCTGACAGAGAAGAAAAACTCCCCAAGCAGAGGTGGTGACCTCAGCTGCAGAGATAGGGGGGTCCAGAGCTCACTAAAGGAGAGAGACAGGTAATCTCCCTTGGCAGCTGCACCTTCAAGACACAGATGACACCAAGGCCCCAAACTCCCCAGACTCAGACTAAAACTTCCCTCTTGTCCCTGCCATTCTGACTTCCTTACCCAGACACCCCTGTAACACCTTCCCCTGCCTGTCCCTGACGGTCTTACTGCCCTTGACTCGCCTGCACCCAGGCTCAAAGCGACTTTGCTTACTGCTCCCACTTCGCCTCTCTTGGTGGTCCTGGTTGTGCCTCAGTTTACTCTAACACTTTTCAATATAAAAGTTGCCATCTTGAATGTTCATATTTGACAGTGTAAAATGCAGTAGAATTTGACTTTTCAGTTTATTCAAATTATTCAATTTATTATTCTAATCACTACCAAAATTCTAATTTCATATATTGTCAATGGAAAACAGCACACTTCATCTGATTTTACTCACTTTAGGAAATTCTGCGAGATGTAAGAGAGATGAAAGAACATCAAGTCCAAGCATCTAGCCCTCTTTCTGAGCTGTTTCCTCAGCCGTGCAAGCAGAAATACATATGATGAAGACATGATCTGCTCGGAAAGCACTCGGGTAGAGTTGGGAAAGATTGTTTCCAGAAAAATGGGACTGTAAACAAGTGATGTATACATCATGACAAAAGAATTATGCAATGTTTGGAAATCAAACAGGAAGCATGACCCTGTTGCTTTGACATCGTTTGCTCCAGGGTCACTTGAAGAACATAGATTACTGCTCCTACTAATTAAGCCCTATACCTATGATAACTGTCAAATTACAACTCTGTAAAGATATTAGTTTTGGAAAATAGATGAAAATTATTTCTATTATTTTCTCTTTTGAAGTAATATGTGAATATGCATTCATTTCATCTTATCTAGTTTTACTATCTTGATAATTGATAGCTTTGAACTAGTCTTTTCATCTTGCTCGTTCTTTCATTAATGAACTAAAATAAAATTTTGACATATGCTAATTTATTGGTAGAATCATATTCTTTGAAAATGAAACTTTTATAAGTCCACAATAGGGATGCACCCCTCTTTAAGGCTACTTAGAGCAGCCATAAGAGTTGAGGCTCTCTTCAACACAGGAAACACATGAGACTTTGGACTGGAAGACCTAAGTCTACAAAAATGGAATTTAGAAACCGTTTTCCTAGATGACCATAAAGCTTCTACTCACATTAGCCACTATTTATCTTTTTAATTTTTCCAGTAACTCAGGCATCTGCCTATGAGTTAGCTTTCTATTTTCCCAGTTACCCCACTTCAATAAATTATTATGCTCTAACTTTTCAGTGTTAATTATTGTTCTCTCAACTGTGCTTTCTAATGTTCCTTGTTATTTGTTTCCTGCTGAGCTTCATCTTCCTACCTCTTTAGAAGTTCAAAGTATTCCAATAGCTCCTCTCAGATCTATCGTTTTAAATCATAACTGGAGTTAGGTCACTATTCTGCTTTGTTGTTTTACCCACTATCTACAATATAGCTTCTTGGTTTCAGATAAATTGCATCTGTCTTCCCAGATTATCTTCCATTCTTTACTTTCATGGTATAATATTTAAGCAAATTGAACTTTTATGTTTCTTAAACATATCGTGGCTCTTCACAACATGTGCCTCTGGGAGTTATACTGACACTGTGAATAGAACTTAGACTTGGGGAGCAGACAGATTTCTGTAAGAATATCAGTACCTTTATGTGTGAAATAAGACATTAAGCCAATGTCTCCCTAGATATTAGTTTTCTCATCTACAGACTGCACAGATTGTGATCTATAATTGCACAGGTTGTGATGAGGATTTGTGGTATCACCAATAGACATATCTGTTTGCTTAGGCTGCTATTAATTAATTAAAGGAAAAAGAATGGGCATGAATTCTGTGGCATTATACAAAGCCCTGGAGTTAGCAAGTCCATTCATCAAAATTTCTTAACCAAGTTCCAGATTTGTATAATTTATTTTAAAATAATTCAGCATGGAAGACAGATAGTCTCGCAATGTTGCTTGGATCAGTTACAACCCAGATGCAAACTGCCATCTACTTTAACACATTCCCTCCAGCTTTGCTCAGATAGCAAGCCTGCCACCCGAAGGACTATTACGAAGCACAGCTGTTAGCCTTACTTCAACCAGTACCAAAAGTTTCTAAACTAGCACAGTGAATATCAGATATTTGCTTTTGTTTGTTCAGTCCACATGTCTGTGTCATAATGAGTGGTAGAAATATGTTAGCATTGGCAGAAAAACAAGGATTGAGGGTGTGTGGGCTGGTTAAGTGCTTAGTGCTCTTTCCTGGTTTGCATGAATCCTCGGTAAGAAAACATTGACATGTACAGCCTTTCCCTTTGAGACTGCATTAAGAAGTAAAGCATAAATCCCAGTGAAATCTGGGGATTCCAGATCACAAGTACCTGATACAAATAAGACAGTATGCTGTCTTTACCCTTAGCAGGGCTACTTCAATTAAATCTCTACAAGACAATGGTGAGAATCCCTGCAACGACTAAAAGATGACCTTCAGTTGAAACTTTGGCACAGTCCATGTGGTTTGTTCTTTGGATGTTTATCTGTTGATAAATGTTGTAAACACGAGCTAAAAATAGTAGTCATGGCAACCATAATAAAGGGAATGAGATTTAGCGATGGAGGGGGAAGGTGGGCAGGGAGAAGAGAAATAGAGTCAAGATGTGTTATCCACATGTACTTTGAATGTAAACTTCAAATACAGCAAACCTATAAAGAACTAAAGTTCTAGTTATTTTTTTCTGAGCACAGGGAATAGAAGTGAAAGGCTCTCTATTGCACTTACTCCCCAGTTAGTTCTTCATTAACGTGCCCAGACTGGTCTTAAACTTGCAAGTCTCCTGACTCTGCCTTCTAAGTGGGTAGGATTGCAGATAAGTTTCACCGTGTCCAGCAAAATAAAAATTCTTAGTGGTACAAAGCTAAATCAGCTTTCAAAATGAAGAAAGAAATGGGGTGGTGTCTCGTACTTATTTTGGGGGGTGAATGCATGTTGGGGTTTGGATCCTGAGTGGCCCCCAAAGCCTCTTGTGTCCAGAGGCTGACCTTATAAAGGCGATTGGACTACAGACCTGTTCAGATGATTTGCTTCTGGGAGAGCGGCACTCTCTCTCTCTGCTTCCTGCCGCCACAATGGGGACAAATTTCCTCTGCGCAGGTCCTTTCACCATGATTCTTGCCTTGGAGCCAGCAGGCAATGGACTGAAATCATGAGCCAAAATAAACCTTGTTTTTTTTTTTTTTTAATTGTGGGTGTCTGGTATTAGGTCTCAGTGATGAGAAAGTGACTAACATAGTGTTCTGAGCTAAGCAAAAAGCCTAGGCTAGTGATTAGCCACTATAGATGGATTCTGTTTAAACACCACAATTCTCATTGCACCATTTTTAATATTGACATAAGATCCTATTAAAAAGTAAAATTCCATGTTGTGCCCCACCTTTGAAATTCTAATTTGCGATATGTGGAAGGAACATCCCATTTATTTTCACTTTTATTATGATACTTAGGTGACTTTGGCACAAGTTTCTATTTTAACAAACTCTACAGTAAAGGGAATTCTAATGGATTAACTCTCAAATTACTAGTTACAGAATATTGCTTTTCTAAGTGTCAGGATCTTAGAGAAATACAACCTTACTGTATAATTTTGTACTGACCTTTAAGTAATTTTTTACTGATCCAATATGTAAGTTTTTAAACTTTGAGAAAATCAAACGTGTTCCCTGGGTTCATGTAGATGACAAATCTTACGGCTCACGTATCTCTAAAGATTCTAAATAGTGCATTTTTGATGATTTTCTTTTTGCTTTTTATGAAAAGTAAATGGCTAAAAGAAGATGCAGTGTTTGCCCAATGTTCTACCAAGGGTCAAAGGTAAACTGTGAAAACAGTGGGGAACTAGTGACATTCATCTAGAAGCTCCCTGATTACCTTCTCACCAGAGGACAGTCATCTATGTCATATCAATAACTCACTGCCTTCCAAGCTGCCCCTCTGTGATTACCCAAACTCCTTTATCCTTGCACTTCATTTACCCTTGGCCTTGACACAGTAAATCCCTCAAGATCTTCCTAGGACCATGGCAAACTTTCTACTTAAAATCAACCCGAGACAACAGGCTCATTTCATAACTGTCAGCAGCTGGAGGACTGTCATTCTCCTGTGTAGGCTTGAAAGTACAAGTGAGCTGACGGTGAGTCTTTCCTGCTTATTACAAATCTCTTGGATCACTTGGCATGCAAGCTGCTGTAAGAAATCAAAGGCAGGCTTTTGTTCCATTTATAGAACAGTATGGGCTTCCTTTGGGGCCAAAGTCACACCTGTGCATTCACTTAATGAAAATGGCTTATGACCAAAGAGTCTATTGTGCCAAAACTGTATTGTGATTTCGCATGTTTTTTCCATTTTGCTGAAAAGTAAGTAAGGGGAGACATAATTAGCCTTATCAAATGATTAAGAGATCAAGACATAGAGAGATTAAGAGATTTGTAAAGCTCATTCAGTATATGCAGAGGAAATGATTAGAGGGCTGATGTTCTATCACTGCCCGGAGGCAGCCTTTGTTTCCTTTACTGATGATCCTCCTCTTCTGAATTTTGACTTATTTTAAAGTATGTATTTGAGAATATCTAAAAGAATAGAGTAAGAAAGATACCTACAGAAAGGAATTTATAGATCTCGTCATGAGGGAGACACGCAGGAACCCTGAAGATCCTGAGTGTCTTACCTGAACATTATAATTGGCCTCCAGCTTCCTGGTTACCAAGGTAAACACGAATCTAAATTAGTCCTAAGTGTCTAACTGTCTAATAAAAGCAATTATACTGCTTTTATGAAAACAGAGCATGAATTTCTGGTTTGAATACTAGAAGACAAATCTTCAGCTGTGATACAGGAAAAAAGAAAAATTAATCTATGGCTGTTTCATCTCACAATCCTTAAAGAAATATAGAGATACACTAGTAAATTGCACTTCAATAAAGAGCTTTTGGCAAAAATGATGATTGGATTTTTATTCATTTTCAATAGAAAATCAAAAAAAAGTTCACACTAGCATGCAGTTCTTCCTATTTTTATTTTCTTACCTCTGAAACTTGGGCTAAGTCATGTGATTTTTCCTTATTTTTTTTTTGGCTGATATGCTTTTCGCAGACAAAATTCAAGCAAATTCTTGAAATATTAATCTGTGGTGTTTCTACCATCAGAACATGTGCCAAGTGTCCTACAATCTGGGGAAGAGGAGACTAGAAGGATGAATCCCAACCTGCAGATGTGTGACAGGAAGTGGGGCGGAATATCTGTGTCCAGCCCAGCCATTTGTGTCATCTGACACCTACCAACCACAGGTCGTAACACCCAGGGACTCATGTGTATGGTACTAGGGATTGAACCCTGTTATTTTGTCCTGAGCTACAAAATGCCTCTAGATTTCCTAAGTTTTCTTTTTGGTTTTTGGATAGGATCTCTCTAAGTGGCCCAGGTTGGCCTTGAACTTGCCATCTTCCTATCTCAGCTTCCCAAGGTGCAGAAATTATAGGTGAGCACCATCACACTTGGTCAAGAAGGAGCATTTTAAGCTATTGAGTCTTGAAGTACTTTTCTGTTCAGCACTTTTTAATGTAAGGTATATTAAAATATAATTCCAGGCAACATAATTCACTTTTGAAAATTATGACACCGCAAATCCTGAAAAATCCATATATTCATGTAGTCATCATTGCCAATATGACATCGAGCATTTTCAAATCCCTCAAAATTCATTTCTCTTGGCAATTATTCTTCTCCACCATTCTCTGACCCTACCAATTACTGTTTTCTATCTCTGTGGTTTTGCCTACGTAAAATCCAACAGAATGTAAGCTTTTGTGTCTGCTTTGACTTACATTAATTCACTTGATATCATTTCGTTCATGTGTTTGTAACTTGGCCTTTATTTTTGGTTTTCATGGTTTTTTTCTTTGTTATTGCTTTTATTTATGATTTTTTTTGAAACAAGATCTCACTATATAGTTCAGGTTGGTATGAAATCCACTATATAGCCCAAGATGACCTCAAGCATGAATATCCTCCTACCTCAGCCTCTAAGGTGCCAGTAACTTGTTTTTCTTTCTGTTGAACAATTCTCCACTTTGTGGCTCCACCATACTTTGTATATATTCCCCAGCTATGGATGCTGGGCTGTTTGTTAATTAAGGCAACATGAATAAAGGCACTATAAACATTTGTAGAGGCAGAATGGTATGATAGCTTTCCTCTCATAAATGTTATTTATCAAAGTTTTATGTGTCATGAGAGGCTTCAGAATGAAAACCCAAATATTTAAGGCAAATTGTGTTTGTATTTAGGTTTGAGAAATCATAGGCAGCTATCTGTGTGCATACGTCATGATACAAAAGAGTATTAGCTAATAGTGTTAGATTGAGTAGGGAAACCCAGCAAGGCCTATTTGAATTTCTTTTTTCCTCTCTGTGTAGCATTCCTACCTTCCAGGCATAGGCCAGAACCTCTCTGGAATTAGAATTTTATGATTAGTTGGAGAAATATAGGTCAGAGAATTTTTTTATGGATACCTGCTTTATGCAAAGGCAGAAAAAGGCTAAAGTAATATTTTCAGGCCTTATAGCTTGCTTTTGGGGCAATTGGCTCTAATATCTATGACAGGAAAGAGAAATTCTTTTATGTATGTCTCACTTGAGGGGAGAATTGGGGTTATGAAACAGAAGGGCAGGAGGAGGTGAGAGAAACCTTGGTTCCGAGACGCTTTGCAGGCCATCCAATTTTCTTTGGTTCAAATTACTCTGCATGCTAAAGCACCACCCTTCGTTTCTCATGTCTGAGACCCTGCAAAATATTGCTATAAATTATTTTAAACATAGGTTGATGTAAAGAATAAGATCGTTGGATCATAAGGAAGAGTGTAAGACACCACTAAACTATTCCCCACAGTGAGTATAAAATTTTACCTTATCTTCAACATTATATGAGAGTTCTATTTGCTCCATATCCACTGTAGGACTTGATACTGTCTAATCTCATAATTTTAGCCATTTAAGAAGATGAGTAGTCATATCTAATTGTAATTTGAGCAGAATTTTTGTGATAAAAGATATAAATCTCTATGATCTAGGTACTATGTTTCCTGGTGGTATGAACTTCTCAGCTACAACTACTGCTTGAATAGAGAGTGGTGAAAGTTAATCTGTTTTACTTATGCTGTATGCATATCTTTCTTTTACAAAGGTTTGAAAATCTATTAGGACTTTCATTAGAAGCAATAGCTCTTGTTGCTTCTAATAAGATAGTAAAAACATCAGTTTTTGATATGAAATAACTGCTATGGTAATTGTCCTTCCTCCCCCCAACACTCCATTTTACTTTAATATCTATCATTGAGGCTTTCATATTCCATTGGTTGCAATTATTTTTAAAGACCAAGAAGTTATTGCATTACATTTGCTTTCTAAACAGCATTAAAATCCAGGTTAGAATCAGACCTCCAGGACTGGAAGCATGAAATCTGAGAAAAGAGGTTTCCTGTGTTCTGGTCATTTTTCAAGAAGAGAAATGAGATTTTTGAAAACTGATCCTGTCACATAAAACTTCTTTAAAAGTAAAAGACATAGCCTGCCAGTAGAGTTACTGTCAAAGGAAAGCTTTTAAATGAAAACACTTTTCTAAATCTATGATGCCAGTTAGCATACTATCTGCTTTAACTACTGTCAATCCTAAGGGAAATTAAAGTGACAAACACGGAAATTGGATTAATGCATTTTCAGTTAGTTCGTGGTTTAGTGGCAGCAAAATGCAGGGTCTGGAGCATTGGACTGGTGGCTGAGCAATGTCCTGCTCACAGTGCTGAAAGGCTGTCATAGCATTTTTCTCCCAAGTGATCGGACCCACATTTCACACAGCAGGGTCTGGCTGTAAAGAAGCATCGTCCTCATCTCTGCTGCTTACTTTCAAACGTGCAGACATTTATCTCTCATTAATATTTAACAAAACCTTCTGGCACGGATGTCTGTCCTAAGGAAATCAAACTGTGTGAGGAAATAAAAACTGTTACAAACACTGTCATCTCCTTTGTGAATGAGAAAAGTAATTTATGGTTTTCCTGAGAGAAGGCTGAGGAGTGATGGGGGAACACTGCAAAGTCAGGTTTGTGATGATAAGAAGGACCGCGTTGTCTTTCCTCTCACAGCTGAATACCTTGAAAGACACAGCTTCCCTCTGTTTAGCAATGTCGGGTCCATGTTTGAAATCATGTCCTCTGAGGCCATTCTGAGGTCATTCTCAGATCTGATACTCCATGATTCTGTGATTTTCTTGCTTTAATTATGGAGGAAGAAAAACACCTAGATTTACTTCTCTGTTAGACAGCTTTCTAATATAATGAAGATTTCCACTCCCTATAACCCAACATCTCTCTGTCTCTGTGTCTCTATCTCTGTCTCTGTCTCTGTTTCCTTGTCTTCCGACCACCACTGACAACTGTCGGGAGGGAGCAGGAGGAAACAAGAAACTGTACCTTCTAGTAAACTTTAATCTTTTCCACCTTTTTGAAGGAAATTTTTTCTCTCATTGTAGTGTCAGAAAACTAATTGGAACTGATCATGCCTTCCTCTTTTCACAAAGAGGAAATATCTTGATTCATATCTGCGACATCCGGAAAGAATGGGTTTAACGCCTTTAGAAACCAACACTATATGAATCTAGAACTCTACCGGGTGTTGGCTTTCTTCCTCTATGGCCACAGTCTCTCTGTGCTTCGTTCATTTATTCTACTGCTGATCAACCTTTTTAGGTTACGTGGTGTGGGGCACAAGGCATTGTGGTGGCCTATTGCTCTATTGTCTCACAGCCTTACCCTTAAGAGAGGGACAAATAGCTTTCCTTTATATACAGCCAAAACAAACAAACAAACAAACATACAAGCAAAGAATCTTAAGGAAGACTATGAGTCATATAATGCATTGACTCCTGCTGCCCGAGGGCCAAGAAAATGCATCCAGTTGGCAACCAGTGAACCCCACTGGAAGACAAAGCAAGTAAGGATCACTGATGCCTGGAGTTTCTTTACGTAACATGTAGATATTGCACTTACTATATGGTAGGCCCTGCTGTAAATGCTTTGCAAATATTAACTTACTTAATCCTTATATTACGTATGGAACATCCCTATTGTTATTTTCATTTTAGATGAGAAAACTTAGACAGGGGCAGGTAAAGAATTGCCTATGGCAGAGCTGGCTTGAGCTGCCGTCTGTTTGCATGGCACATTTCTCCCAGCTTCTGAAGTCTGACAACATTATAGTCACTGTGTTTTCTAGATCTTTTTCTGATTTCTCCTCAATCTTTTTACTGTGCTGTTTTCATAAACTGTCTGTCATGGCAAGCTTTTAGGTTGGTTCCCTGTCTTTCTACCCCAGTTGACAGAGGAATAATCCTTGGGATGTCAGGCTTTGAGAAATATTGGCATACCTTAAAGCAGCAATTTGTTTTCTTTTCTGAAACGTGTCACGTGCAAGTAAGCGGCACTGACATCTGCCCCTACTGTCCAAACTTCCCACAGATGGCCTGTCAGGGTCATGAGACTCTTTTGAGGAATGAGTGCCTTCTCTACAGAAATATCCCAATTACCAATTCTTGTGAGAAACACAGCATCATTTAAGAGATATGCGGCCATCAGGAAAACTGTTAAGCTGAAGGGACATTCATCTCCATTCCCAGTGGGGACACCACCATCTTCTCTGTTTTGCTCATCTTGAGCAACAGAAAACTCTAACTAAATAAATGAAAAAAGGATGGCAGAAAATAATCCACAGTGACTTATGCATCTTTCTGTCTCTATAAATAACTTTATATTTCACTCCTGGCAGCAGAGCTGTGCCAGAAGGTAATGAACCATTGTGGAAAACCCATCTGCTGCTCATAAGGGAAAGGCCAGATTTACTGAGGAAGAATGCGGAGTGCAATCCTGTTATTGTTAATGTGAGTTACACATCTAATTGGTTATGCTGAAAATACGCCCTATTATATTCTTTCCCTGGCTGGATGAATATGCTGAGTTATAGTGTTGTGGAGAAAATTTTACCTAAAGAATTTGAAAGTAGGAATGGGCATCGCAGCCGAAATAAAAATGGTAAGTCTGATGAGGATGGATAATACTTGTCCATGGGCCTGATTTAAAGATGTTTTAAAAAGAATCCAAAAGACTTCATGTGATACAGGTATGTTGAAAAGGTGCCACGCAGTCTTTGGACTGGATAGTGTTGTATTACTTCAAGTAGTTTCCACCAGCCCAGCCTGTCTTCCCATCCTCTATAATTAACCCACTGATACTCAACAACTGCTCTGAGATTTCCTTCAAATGATGCTGGATAATAACAGAGGCAACCCATTCCTCTCAAATTCCTCTTTAACACTGCTGTAAACAGAAAGACTAGAAAGGAAAAACAAGCTATGCTTTACACACTGAATATAGCCCATCATAGTCAATGTGAATTTGAGACTGGAAAGGTCGGAAAGAAAGGAGCCAGTATGTTTTGACATAAATTACTGTAACACAGTTTAGACACTGTGGGGACTGCATGGGATTTAGCTCAGTGGCATGAGTGCCTGCTTGGCAAGTGCAAGGTTGTGAGTTCCATTCCTGGTACCAATAAAACAAACAAACCAAAAAACACAAAAAGACAACAAACAAAAAAAAAACCATAACTCTGTGGGTACTTAATAAATGCTAAATGAAACAGAATAAAGTAAAGTAACATTGATCCATAGAATCTGAAGACATTGTGGCTGGAAATAATCTTGAGAGTTTGTTAGGAAATAGTAACTGCTGTAATACCAATAATCCCTAATTCACAGTGACTCAGCATAGGCTCCTTGCTTTTGCGGCATGGACTGAGGTCACAGACTGGAGGAAAGAGCGTGTGGGTGTGAGAATGAGAGTTTAGAACCCTCTATGCGGTCACACTCTGCCTGGCAACTGACTCCTCCCATATTCAGTAAAGAATACAGGCAGGGTGTATTATGATCAGATCTTGAAAGTATATATGTCACTTTGACCCTTCCAACTAGCCAGGGCTCAATACTAAGGTCCCAAATAATAAAGACTGGAAGACATAGTTTCCCACATGCTCAGAAGGGAAAAGACCTGAGTTTGATGAGCACATGGAACTGTTACTGTCCCCGATGCTAATCAGATGGTCAAACAGAAACCCTGGCATTGGGTAGATTCCAGTAGGTGATGACTGATGACAGAATCACATCAAGGACTCTGGTTTCCTACTTGCAGATGCCACTGTGGGGAAAAGGGGAGGAAGAGAGAGGAAGGGAAAAAAAAGAGGGGAGAGAAAGGAAAGAGGAGAAGGTAGAATACCTGGAGCCATGCTCCTTGTTGAGTCATCATCTTGGCTCGACTTTTATACTCCTCATTTTCTGCTACAATAAGGGGCAAAGTTTGTGTAGATGACTAAAACATTTTCTAATTCTGAAAGCTCCTCTTCTATAAAAAGACACTGGGAAAGAGAAATAAAATGAAAGGTCTTGAAATTCAAAGGTCATTGGGAGATGAGGGATCCTAACATAACAGGATAAGCCAGGTGAACGCAGCCTTCTGGCCATCACAGCTGGTGAAAGCAGCACACAACCGTCTCACCCTGCAGCAACTCAGAGGTCTGGGCATCTTTCTGCAGTCCATTCAGCTCTATCTTCTTTTTCCTTCTCCCCGCACAACCCACACCCACTGGCTTCTCATTAGAGAACCACTGCTTGATCTTCACAGGCCCAGGGCAGCCTGACCAAAGACCAAACAGAGTGGGCTGGGTGCAAATTCCCCTTTCCCTCCTTTCTCAAGAGCTCATCACTTCCACCCAACTGCAAGTGCACAGACTGAAACAGGAAGGGATTAAGGTGGCCCTATAGGAGGCTCAGTAGCTGCCTGAAGCCAGCCAGGCTTGGGAGAGACTGCCCCATGCAGAGGTGATAAAGGCCTCTGCAGCAAAGCAACTGGCCTCATCTCAAATCCCCTTTCAGTTCTGTCCACTGTGGCTTGCTCCGTGGGAGAAGCGATCAATTTCTGAAACCAGCCTGTCCCTTACACAGGACAGTTCACAGCCAAAGCATAAACAGGACTAATCCTTCAAGGACTGGCACTTCAAGCTCACTGCACAATGTCATCTCAGGAGTCTAAAGTCCTTTTGAACCATTAATAGCTTTTTCTAGGCCTCTTGTCCTCAGAATCAGGCAGAAGCAAAGTAGAAGCTGAGCAAGGGTGGCTGGAAACAGGACTCTAACCAGCACCGGGAGAGTATAATTACTTCATCTTCTACCAGGTTTCCTGAAATACGGTGAGCAGAAAAGAAAATTAATGCTGAAAATAATAGATACCGTTTGGAGGCAGCATTTCTCAAATCTGGAGAGAGAGTGGTTAAGAGATCGGAAATTTAGAATAATGGTTTTTACTGACCTAGCCTCTGCTGATGGCAATGTTATGATTGAATCAATTGCTTTGTATTTCTCAGCCTCTCTCTGCCTTTACCTTTGGCTGGGTCACACAGCCACATTTCCGATCATTTTGAAAGTACTGGAAATGATTACATTAAACTCTCAAATGGATTTATACAAGTGCAAAGTATAAATTGTTAGCTACAAAATCAGCTGTGGTAGAAATAATAATTCCTTATACTTTTAATGATCAACCTAAATCAGACTCTAATATACTTTAAATCTAAAATGTCCTGCAGGAGTTTCTTGTGTTCAGAGGTGGAGCTTTTGTAACGTGATGGAGTAATGAGGACACTATAGTCATCAGTAGATTAACCCATTAATGAGTTTGTAGCTGAATGTGTTTTCTGGAGTCAGGACTTAGTTAGAAGAGGTGGGTCACTTCGGAGCATCTGTCTCCTTCCTTGGCTTGTCCATTCTCTCTCTGCTTCCCAGCTCTGATGACAACTATGCCACTTGCCTCAACTATGCCTTTCTCCTATGATGTTTCCTCTTTGGAGCTGGTCAACCACAGACTGAGACATGAGCAAAATTCAACCTCTCCTCCTTTTAAATTGTAGGTGTTGGATGTTGAGTCTCGGCTATGAGAAATAGATGACTAAGATGACTTCACTGCAGCACACAGATGGGAGACTCACTTCTAGTCTTCTAGGGGACGCCTCCCTACACCCATCGAATTCAGGACATCTCTGGGACCTGCCAGTGTTTGCTCTTGGCCTTGTCGGTCTCTGCACTAATACATAATGTGGTGTCCATTGCAGGGCTGGCTCACTGTACGGGACTGCTGACTGTCATGTCTAATCACAGGGATCTCAGCAGTCATGGAAATTGAATTCCTTGGATTTACTGCTCATGGTCACTAGGCAGCTTCCCCCGGAAGATTCACTGCCTCCATAGGACTCCTGCCAGCAGAGAGGCTGCTCTGGCCCCCGTGCTCTCAGGATGGGTGCACTATAACTCTTCCTGGGTTAGGATACATTTTTGATTCTGACAGTCTTTCTTCTTTGCCCAAATTTGAATGAGGCTCTACTAAGCTCCCCTTTTTGATTAGTTCTAGACTTAGGTTCTGTCTTTCACTTGTTTAGTCCAATTTCAGTAAAAATTCTGCTAGGTCAGTTTAGTAAAATTCCTCCATTCTTGGTATCAAATCAAATTTATTATTCCCCAACCTCAATACATTCTTTCCCTAGCCCTCCTCACACAACAATCCTGTCTCAATTCAGTTTAGGCACTCTATCTGGCATCTTCTTGCTGGTAATCTTTCATCCACTTATTTCCTCCCTACTCTTTGTGTATAAATTCTATTTGTCCTTGTTATATTTGGAGGAGAACTTGAATCTCTCATCCCTGTTAGGAAACACCACTGGAGTAGCCCTCTTGAGTATTCCCTTGAGTATTTCCTTATTCCTTTTATTAGGTGTCACTAAGAATTAATGAGCATTATTTTCAGTGTTGTTCTACTATTTCCCTTCCTGCTCCACAGAAATTTTCCTCCACAGGACTCTAAGGAAAGGCAATGCAAAGACTTGTTTCTCTGGTTTGAAAGGGGAAAGGAAAATTGGAAAATAAATAGAATGGCTTGAAACTATCTCAATAGAACCAGATGCTGAAAACAACACAGACCAACACTGCCTCAAAAATGGAAAAGCATCACAAAGATGCTGGCCAGATGTACACAGTAATTGCACCTTTAATTGTGTCACTTCTAGTCACTGTTGTTTGCTTAGGCAAGTTCAGTGGATACTGTCATCATTCAAAACTGCCCTGCCTTAATAATTCTGAAGAAACTTTAAGTCGGTATGAATATTTTCTTAGTTCCCAGCCTTTAAAGGACACAGGTCAAATGATGCATCCAGCCCATTTTTTATCTAATCACTTTGTCAGCTTTCACAAAGAACCAATCCTTTCTCTTGAGGAGCAAATAACGATTTGGGGAACAAATTTGAACTTCCTTTTATTGATCACAATGTCATCCTCTAGTCTGCAGTCACAGGCTGGGAAGGAAAATAATTTCTGCAAAGTTTCTACTGTATCTCACACATTTTAGAGAACTTTTTACATTTGCTCTATATGACTTCTGAAAGATGGGGAATATTATTGCCATAATAAAGATGCATAAAGAGATTCAAGGAGGTTGTATGATTTGCCAAAAGTCACCTTAAAAAGAAACAGCAGTGCACCAGGTTTAAAGCAAAAATTTCCCTGCTGTACCACACTCTGTCATCTTATGCATAATCACCTAAAACAACACTACTTCTGAGCCCTGTGTCATATCCTCATAAACGTTTCCAGGGTGATCCTTCTCTCCTTATCCCATCATTTTTTGTTAATGATAATGGCAGTCAAAGCTTCTTAAGTGTTTTATTATAATCAAGACTTCTGGTCAGCCTTTTAAAGGGATCATATCATTTTTAGTATCTTAAGAATCATCTGAATTAGGTACAATGGCACCATAGTTTTTCAGCCAGAGAACCAGTCTGCTACAAGGCATGTGGTGCTCCCAAGCATCGGCTTTGAAGTCAGACCGCTTAAGAATCACAGCTCTGCCAGCTGTGTGGATTTTGGTAGGTTGGTCTAAGTCTCCGTTTCTTATGTATGAAAATAGAGGCATGAGAGGAAACAGTGTTTGGTTTTTGCAGAGTTCAATCTTTGTCATAGGTGTGAAGTGTCTTAAGTGATGAGCATGGTGGTGCACACCTTTAATCTTAGCACGCTGGGAGGCCAAGGAAGGAGGATAACAATATGAACTGAAGTTGGGCAACATAGTGGCTTAGTGAGACCCTGCCTCAAAAATTTAAAAAAACACAGTAAAAATACCTGGGGATGTAGCTCAGTGTGAAGAACCTAGATTCAACCTACGATGCCACAAAGCCTTTCATTATTAATGTTGATCACTGATAAAAACTTTGCAGTTTTGTTAAAAACTATCTTAAAACAGGGAGCAAATATTAAATGTAGATATATACCAATATCAAAAAGACATTCTACTTCTCTCCTTTTTTCTAATTCTTTTTCGTAAGTAGGTTCATGTTTCATGCATTTAAAACATCACATTTACTTAATGTACATCAGAGGACACAGATAGTTGGTGTTTTTGTTTGTTTATTTTGTTTTTGTTGTTGTTGTTCTTTTGGTACCAGGGATTGAACTCATGACCTCATGCTTGCCAGGCAGGTGCTTATGCCACTGAGCTAAATCCCTGGGCCAGTTGGCGTTTTCTTACAAAGAATTTAAGATTTATAGGAATACAATGAAACGAGACCAAACTATGGGCCTATTCACTTATAATAAACATAGGTATTGCCTACACTTTTTTTTTAAGTGATTGCTCATATACTCCTGAGGAAGCTGAGTGCAGTGGTACACACGTGTAATCCCAGCACTAGGGAGACTGAGGCAGGAGGATCATCAGGAGTCTGAGGCCCAACTGGGCTATATAGTGAGTTTAATGGTAGTCTGAACTACATAGAAAGACCCTGCCTCCAAAAAATACCAACTATATAAGACAAATCTTAATAGACATGAAAAGTCAAGCATATAATAATGCAATTGTAATGGGAGACCTTAATAGTCATTTTCTCAAAGAGATAGATCAACTAGATAAAAAGTCACCAAAGAAATAACAGAACTGAATCAATCCTGTGAACAAATGGACTTAACAGATATGTACAGAGTGTTTTACCCAAAAAAGTCAGAATACACATTCTTCTCAGCTGCACATAGGACATTCTCTAAAACAGACCATATACTATCCCATAGAACATGCTTAAGTAACTGCAAAGGAACTGAAATTCAGTGTAACTCTAGAAACACTAGCTAGAACAAGTAGATAAGAGAAAGAAAAGAAACAAAGATAGGAAAGGAAGAAGTTAAATTATCTTTATTTGCAGATGACATGATACTCTACACAGCAGATCCCAAATATTCCACCAAAAGACTTCTAGATTTAATAGCCACATTCAGTTGCATAGCTGGATACAAAGCCAGCACTCACAAATCAATAGCTTTCCTGTACACAAGTAACAATCTTCCTGAGAGAATTTGGGGAAACAACATCTTTCACAATAGCAGCAAAAAATGACATACTTAGGAATCAATTTAACAAAGGAAGTAAAAGGTCTCTACATTGCAAACTATAGTACTCTGAAAAATGAGATTAAAAAGGAAATCAGAAAAAGGAAAGACATCCCTTGCTCTTGGGTAGGAAGAACCAATGTAGTAAATTGGCAATACTTCCAAAATGGTTATACAGCTTTAATGCAATTCCAATCAAAATATCATTAGCATACTTCACAGAACTAGAGAAAACACAATCCTAAAATTCATTTGGAACCAAAAGAGACCTAGAATAGCAAAGGCAACTCTTGACAACAAAGGCAAAGCAGGGCACACCACTGTGTCTCCCCTTAATTTTTCTCATTTTTGCCTAATTCTTAGACCCAATCACAGAGATCCTATGAAGACAGAGAAGAAATTTTGTCCCCTTTCTTGTAATCTCTATGTCCTTAGCATTCTGAGAAGAAATTTTCATACTTATCTGATTTAAGAATCATTGCAGCTCTATGAAGTAAGTAAAAGTGTTCTCATTTTGTATCTGTGACTAAAAAAGATTAAGTAGCTTGTCCAAGGTTATTGGACACACAATTTTTATTCCATTTCCTGTGTGTTGCCCTCTCTCTCTCTCTCTCTCTCTCTCTCAAGTTTCAAAGACCAATCTTTTTTTAAGTTTTCTGATATTCTTGGAGATATCCCCAATTATTGCAATAGGCAAGTGCTAACACCTTTCACATAATTCACTAAAAACTGGAATTTAATAGGAGCTGGAGAAATTCTGGGTACCTGCCAAATGGATTTGCCAGTGGCGATTGAAAAGCCAACAGGAAGCATCCATAAATAAGATTCATGCATGGACCCAGATAGACTCTGGTTAAAGTGAAGCGTGAGATGGTAATTGGAAGAGAAACAAAGCTAAGCTCCTAAATGTGGCTTCTTTGTGCTATAAATGTGAATTCCTGAGCATCTTGAAGACAAAGCCTGGGAAGAAAATAATTTGGTCTGAGGCTTGGCCTTTTAATTCTCCCCAAAGACTATACTGATATATATATATCAGTATATCAGTCTATATATATATATATATATATATATATATATATATATATGTAAAGCACTTAACTATTATTTTAACATGTGTGCTTATAGAATCCTTGGGTGGTTCTAAAGTTAAATGTTGCTAAAACTTCTCTAAACATCACTGGCTAATGTTTCTTTATTTGTCCCATTGACATATGACAAAGAGGAAATAAGCAGAAAAGAGAGACAGAGGTAGCACAAATAAACATGAGAAACTGAACTTGGAGTTACATGGTTGAGTCAAAAGATCACTAATTACAGAAGCCAGCTATTGCTGAAATATTATCTTAGTATAAATTTTCCTGTTCTAAGAAGTTAGAATTTTTTTCAGGTTATTAATAACTCACAATGTTTACATTACCTTGTTTATGAGAAAAAAGTGCCACACAAGCAATTGAAGTATATATGGTTACAAGTTCATCTGCAGTTTATGAAATGACAATACACAATTCCAAATTTGTATGTTTATTTACATATTGAAGCAGGATTACTGATTTGTGAAGTTGATTTGCTTATGTTTTCCAGGATAACAAATAAAAAGAAAATAATAAACCACTTGAATAAAATTTAGACTGTTTCCGAGAAATTTCTATGATAATTTTTATTAATTTATAGGTAGGTAATTAGTTAATATGACCTTGAGATAACAGAGTAAACTTGAGGGTTACTCCAGAAGTTTAGAACATTCTACCCTTGTTCTTTCCTCCTTTATTATTGTCTCCAAAGACTCTCATGTCAGAGTAGAGGTCTTCTGAGAAGTTATCGCCAAGAATTTTGCTAATGTATTTCTATAGATTGAAAAAAAGTCAGTTTTTTTAAATAGTCTCACTAATAATAGACATATACTGCTATAATAATATAATTAACATCGTAAGATTATATACAACAATAAGCCCTTATCTGTAGCTTTATTTCTAAAGTTTCAGTTACTTGAGATCAACAGTAGTTCAAAATTATTAAATGGGAAATTTCAGAAATAAACAATTCATAAGTGTGAGATATTGCCAGAGGTGAGTAGTAGTCTAAGATTGCATATGAGTACCTATGACATTCCCTTCACTTCATCTCATCATGAAGGCACTGAGTCATCTCACATCACAAAGAGAAAGCTGTATACAGAAGGAGACATTCTGAGAGAGAAAAACAGGTCACAATCACATCTTTATTATAGCATATGCTTATAGATAATCTATTTCATTATTAATCATTGAAGTTAATACCTCACTGTACTTAATTTACAAAGTAAACTTTATCATAAGAATTCATCTATAGGAGAAAACATAGTTTATAAGGAGTCCAGCAGGAGTTTTAGGTCATATTCCCCATGAATAAGTGGGGACTACTCTACAATTCCTACTGGGTAAGAGTATGTGATTTAAAAAGACTCAATAAAAATTCTATCATTTTAGTTTGTATCCCATTTTGGGGTTCATTTATCAAATTTAAAGATGCATAAAAATCACCAGAGAATATTGGTAAAATGCAAATTTTGATCTAGAGCCTGAAACTTTGCATTAAAGATAATAATGCTGATGTTGCCATTGCACTGGTCACATTTTAGCGATCAGATTCAGAATCAAATCACATTTCCCAAATTCTTTTCCCTGATTTAGCACACTTCAGAAAAGTTAAGAACACACGCTTAGCATCAGAAGTCTACCAAGCCCCTCACAGACCCACTGCTGTATCTCTACATTGTCTGAAAAGACGATACTTCAGAATCAGCTTGTGCTTCCTGCTCACCGAGGAGGATCTTGGTCCTTTAAAATCTAGGCTTTGAGTTTGGCAAACTAATGGATACTTTGTTCAGGCTTTTGGCCTTTTTGTTTATAGTCACCTTCCTGAACACAGTGTTCTGTTTATATGTTATGTTTGACAAATTTGTTTAAAACATTTTGTTTATAACATACTATCAACAAAACTGGGAGTATGGTGAAGCACTGTCATTGGACAAAAACAATTTGAGGAGATGTCAAAGGCACTCAGTCATCAAGACAGATAATGCTATAAATTAATGTTTTAAAACTTGGCAAACTACAGCTGATTGACTATTCTTATAAATAAGGTTTTGTGGCTCTTCCTTACATGTGAAAGACTTCAGCAGATGACAGAATGCCCAGCACATTAGGAACAACTACAGGAGACATTGAAATAGAAGACACTGGAAGTCACATACCATATATTGGAATAGAGGACTTTAAAAGTCACACTTCTGAAATCTCTGAAAAGATAGCAAATGAAATAAAGAAACAAACCCATGAGGAAATAGAGGAAATCAGATTAGAAATAATTTCTCAGGTAAAGAAAGAAAAGACAACCTTAATAAAGAAGTCACTCAGCTTAGCTAGAGAAGACATGGATTTAAAAAAAAGTACAGGATCATGCAAAAATGATGGAAACCTTGAAAGAGCAATATAGGAAAGAAATAGAATGCATGATACAAATTCAAAGATAATCAGGAAATTAAAAATTCAACCGAAAGCTGGCAAAACTACTTGAATGAAAATTAAGATAGACTTTCAGTCCTTGAAGGCAGGTTTGCAGCTAGATTTCACAAAAAGAAAGAACTTTGAAAATTATCAAGATGAAATAACAATTCAACAGCTTCATGACAATCCAAAGAAAAGCAATAAATGATTGATAGGTGTCAATGATAATGCAGGAATCAATACAAATGACACAAATAACTATTCACAGAAGTAATAGCAAAAAAAAAATTCCCAAGCATGGCAAATTAATCTGATATATATATAAGTGAAGCACATAGAACTCCAAATAGTCATAAGCAAAGTAAATCTACAGTAATAATTAATATGTAATAATTAATATCCCAGAAATTCAGCATAAAAATAGAATCCTAAAATCTGTTAGAGAAAAGACACATTTATCTAGGCAAGTCCATTTGAATCATGGCCAACTTCTCAACACAAACCCTCAAGTCAAGATGAGCTTGGAGTGAAGAATTTTAAACCCTGAAAGAAAACAATTTTCAACCCATATTGATGTACTCTGCAAAACTTTCTTCAAACTTAATGGAGAAATAAGATACTTCAATTACAAAGAACAGCTGAGGAAATTCATGTCCACAAAACTAACTCTAGAAAGAGTATTGAAAGACATACTAGAGAGAGACAAAAATGACCACAGTTCTGACAACAAAAACAGAAAAATACTACCAGACAGGGAATGCAATTAAACAAGGGGGAAAAGCAGGGGACCAACAAGAAGAAAATAACATGACAAACTGGTCTCAATTCACCAATTAAAGAAATGATTGGCAGAATGGATCAAGAAACAGGATCCAACAATGTCATGTATGCAGAAATACATCTGAGTCGAAATAAAAGTTATAGACTGAGGGTCAAACGATGTAAAACAATATCCCATGCAATATGAATGCAGAAAAAAGCAGGTGTAGCTATTCGGTTTGCAGACAATGTGAACTTCAAACCAAAAAGGATCAAAAGAGATAACAAAGGTCACTGTGTACATGTTAGGGAAAAAACTTCTCTAAGGGAAGAGATAACAATCATAAATATATACACATCAAGTATAGGAGCACCCAACTATAGAAGACAAATACTAATAGACATGAAAAACCAATTACCCAATAATACAATTTTAATGGGGGACCTTAGCACCCCATTGTCACCAAGAGATAGATCAACTAGACAAAAGTTGGCAAAGAAAAAACAGAACTCAGTCAATCTTGTGAACAAACTAGATCTTTATAGAGTGTTCCACCCAATGACATCAGAATACATATTCTCAGCTGCACATGGCACATTCTCTAAAATAGACCATATATTAGCTCATAGAACATTCTTAAGTAAATGAATAGGGACTGAAATTATCCCATGCACATTATCAACCATAGTGCAATGAAATTGGAAAGTAATAGCAAAAGAAACTGCAAAACCTATACAAACAAATGGATATCAAATAACAACATCCTGAATAACCAATGAGTTACAGATGAAATTTAAAAAGAAATTAATATCTACAATTAAATGAAAGTGCAGATATAGCATACTTAAACCTATGGGACCAATAAAAGTGGTCCTAAGAGGGCTACATATAGGAATGAATCATCATATTAGGAAAACAAAAAGGAGAACAAATAAGTAACCTAATCCTGCACCTCAAGCTTCTAGAAAAAGAGCAAGTCAAGGCCAAAGCTCATAAAAAGGAGGAAATTATAAAAATCAGAGCAGAAATTAATGCAATTGAGACTAAGAAAACATTACAGAGAGTTAAGGAATCATAGAATTGGTTCTTTGAAAGAATAAATAAAATTGATAAACCCCTAGCAAACATTATAAAAAAGAGGAGAGAAAAAACTCAAATTCTTGCCATGAGAAAAGAAAAAAGTTGGAATCACTACAGAAACTGTGGAAATTCAGAAGATCAGGAATGCCTGCTTTGGAAATCATTACTCAAAAAGGCTCAAAAACACAGAAGAGTTGAACATGTTCCTAGAAATATACAAATTACTAAAGCTGAGTCAAGAAGATATTAAAATTTTGAATAACTCAGAACTCAGTGTCAGTTACTGAAATTGAAAATGCAATTGAAAATTCACCAAAAAAGAAAAGAAAAGTCCTGATGGATTCATGGCAGAGTTCTACAAGAAATTTAGAGAAAATCTGAAGCCAATAGTCCTCAAACTCTTTAATGAAATTAAAAGGGAAGCAATTCTCCCTAACTCATTCCTGGAGGCAAATATTACTCTGATATCAAAACTAGGGAAAGACCCAACCCAAAAGAAGAACTATAAGCCAGTCTCACTAATGAACATTGACACAAAAATTCTCAATAAAATTGAGCAAACAGAATGCAGCAAATGATCAAGAAGATTCATCACAGACATGCAGGATGGTTCAAATATGCAAAATAATAAATGTAATATACCACATCAGTGGAGCCAAAGACAAAAATCACATGACCATCTCAATAGATGTAGAAAAACCTTTTGATAAAGTCCAATACTTGATCATGATACAAATTCTACAAGACATTGGAATAGATGGTATTTACCTCAATCTGATAAAAACCATCTATGATAAACCAACAGCTAGCATCATACTAAATGGACTTAAAACTTAAAGCATTCACTCTAAAATCAGGAACAAGACAAAAATGTCCACTATCACCACTCCTATTCAATATAGTTATGGAAATATTAGTCAGAGAAATAAGAGAGAGAAATAAAAGGACTAAGCATAGGAAAGGAGGAAGTTAAATTTTCACTATTTGTAGATGACATGACACTCTACATGAAAGACCCTAAAAACTCCATTGAAAGACTACTAGAGTTAATAATCAAATTCAGCAGTGTAGCTGGATACAAAATCAACACTCAAAAATCAATAGCATTCCTGTACACAACCAATTCACTGAGAGAGAATTTAGGGAAATTACATATTTCACAATAGCATTGAAAAAAAACAAAACACTTAGGAATCATCCTAACAAAGGATATAAAAGAACTATGCATTGAAAACTATAATACTATTTAAAAAGGAGATCGATAAAGATCTCCAAAAAATGGAAAGATATCCTTTGCTCTTGTATAGGAAGAGTCAACATAGTAAAAATGCTATACTCCCAAAACTATTATGCGGATTTCATGCAATTGCAATCAAAATACCATTAACATACCTCACAGATCTAGAGGAAACATTCCTAAAATTCATTTGGAAACAGAAGACACCTAGAAGAACAAATCCTATATGGGTAACAAAGGCAAGGCAAGAGTCATCACAATCCATGACTTAAAATTTTACTACAAAGCTACTGTGATAAAATCAGCAGGGTACAGGCAAAACAACAGACCTGAGGATCAATAGAACAGAATAGAAGATACAGACACAAATACAAAGACACTCAGCCACCTTGACAAAGGGGTTAAACATGTTCACTGGAAGAAAGATAGCTTCTTTAATAAATGATGATGGAAAAATTTGTCTTTCCACATGATGAAGACTGAAACTGGATCCATATCTGTCACTATGCACTAAACTAAAGTCAAAATGGATCAAAGTTGTACATATCAAAATAAAAACACTAAATCTACTGGAAGACAAGATAGTGAGAAATCTTAAAGACATAGGTGTAGGCAAACAGTTCATGAACAAAACACAAACTGCACAGCAGATACTTCAAAGAATCAACAACTGGGACCTCATCTTAATAAAAAGTTTTTGTACTTCAACAGAAATCACCAACATAATGGCAAGAAAATACACAGAATGGAAAAGAACTTTAGAGAGTTGTCTCTCAGACAAAGGACTTATATCTAGAACATATAAGAATTGAAAAACATCACGCCTCCCAGATTCAAAGACCCTCTCCAAAACTGGGCATCTGAGATCAACACACATTTCTCAGATGGAGAATAAATGTCAAAATGGCAAATAAATACATGAAGAAATGTTCAATATCACTGGTCATTCAAGAAATACAAATTAAAAACACACTGAGATTCCATCTCACTCCATAAAGAATGGCTGCCCTCAAGAAATCAACTAATAACAAATTCTGGCAGGGCTGTGGGGGAAAAGGAACTCTTCCCTGCTGTTAGTGTGAGTGGAGACTGGTACAAATGTGGAAATCAGTGTGGAGATTCCTCAGAATAACTGGAAGTTTCTTTCAATCTAGCTATTTACCTTCTGAGTATTTTCCCAGAAAAATTGAAAATGACGTGTTACAGTGATATATGTGCACACATGTTTATAGCAGCACAATTTGTAATAGCTAAATCTTGGAAACTACACAAATGTCCATCAATCACAGGATGCATATTTTTATACAATGGAATATTATCTAGCTAAAAAGAAGGATAATCGTGTAGCTAAATGGAGGCAACTTGATACCACACTCACATGTGAAATAAATCAAAGCCACATTTGTAAATATCATATTGTCTCCTTAGTGAAAAAAAATAACAAAGAGTAGCATCCAAAATGTACAACGAATATAGTGATAACGGAAGGGAAATCCAGTGCTCAAAATGAAAGAACAAATAGGATAAGGGAAAGGAGAAAAGGAAGAAAGGAAAAGATTATATGTATATAGGGAATATATATGTATATGTATATATGTATTGTGTGTATATATAAATAAGATAGATAACTATGCTACTAATCTCTCTTAGTTCATCAGAAAAGACAGTTTGTGCTTTCATTGTCTGATCATTTCTTCAAATCTAAATCTTGTGACCTGAACACTTACTTCTAAGATAACAATATGCAATATATTAACTAGATACAAATTCCCTAATATTTTTTGAAATGTTGGTTTCTTTTTTCTGTTTTCCTTTTTGAAATAAAAAATAATAATAAATAATGTTTCATTGCTCCCAATAGTCTCCAACATATATATGAAGTAAGAATTTATTCAAACTCAGTCATCCAAAGTGGAAATTTCATTGCTGTTCTTTCTGTCATGTTTTCCATTTGGTCATCCACAGCTAGTTGCTGAATTATTTCAGTTGTATTCCCCAATGCTGTCTTAGATCCTTTTTAAAAATCTTTTCTAATACTTCTATCACTGAACATTCACATGTCAGTGGCTTCAGGTGTCTTCAAAAACCTGGGTTCTTTAGATTCCAATTCTCTCTCCATAATACTATCAGAACAATCTTTCTAAAATAAAGATTTCATTATTTCATTTCATAGTTTTAACAATGTGAAAAGCTTCCTATTATTCACTATTTGTGTATCACTGAATCCACTTCCAATCACACAGCCTAACCTTATCTTTTCCACTACTCTGATGTATACTACTGTGCTTGCTAAAATCATTGAGAAACAGTCTCTTGCTCCAGGAAATCACGGATCTCAGGGAAACCACTGGATTGCTTTCACTTATGTCTTTGTTTGCTTTCATAAAGTCTAACAGAAGGAAATCTAAAGAAAACCCATAGAATCAAGACATATTGATTCAGATGGAGGTAGATGTAAAGGCAGGCAGAGGAACAGAGAAACAACAGGCGACCTGACAGGATTATTTGAAACTTAGATGTAGCCATACCTAAAATAGTCCTCCTCTAGAGACAGCTGTCTAGATTGTCATGGGAAGTTATTTTTCAAAAGAAGTGCCTTCTTTTTTGCATAGATGAAGTTAAATTACTTTTCTGAAGTTTGCAACTAAAAGATTCTTGGCCAGTGCAATAGTTCAAAAGGAATTGGCTGCTGTTCATTTTCACAAAATTGGTCCATGTGGTTTTCTGGTTTCTGGTTAAGACTGTCTAGAAGTACAAGAAATAACAAACATTCCAAGGGCCAGCATATGGAGGAAGGAAATAATTAAAGATAAATAGTAATGGATTATAAGAAGGTTTTTTATTTTCTGATTGATTTCTACTTTAAAATTATCCAAAGCCAAATAGGCCCTTATATTTATTAGTATAAAGAGCCCAATATGTACATATAATATGTGTAATTAATTGCCAGTAAAACAAAGGAATATGCATTTTTCAAAGCTAGTGACTTGCCCAACTGGTGTGATTACTATTCTGTGGGAGGGAAGAGTACAAGAAAAAAACACATCCTCCTCATTGTTTTCCTTCTTTCATCTTTCCTGAGTGACACAGTGATCTTCCCACTCAGATGTTCATGAATCACCAGCCTTTCAACATCTGTTATTGTCTCTACTTTGAAACTTCAGACACTCAGCACACAGCTGGACTTTGCAACTGTTATGGTAAAAAATGCAATTTCCAAAGTGAATGTGGCTGGTGTTGTTGAATGATTCATTGCATACATGTGCCCTTTGGCCATTTGCTTTAGAATGAGCAAATGGGGAGACTGATCATTGACTCTTGACCCCTCCTATTTGCTGGCCACTTGTATCAATCAACAGTAGCTACCTGAACCATGCATTGGTCCTTCTCTTAATATCTTTCCTCTTTCAGGCACCATACATTAGCTCTTTTCAGTCCACGTCTTATTGTTTTGAAAAGTCAAATGCTTTCCAAATATTTATAGCAAATTGACCACAGTACATAAGGAACAAATTTCAAAAGTCTATGGTTTATTCTTAAACCTTTGAAAACCAAGTCTAGAGGGAATGTTTGCCTGAACATTCTATTTTTGTTTATTTGTGTATGATCTTCATTACATTTGTAGGCTTTCCCGTAACTATTAGCATTTTATCAAAAAAGGAAATACAGCGCTTGAGTTTTAGACACGCACAACTCAAGTCAGCAAACCCTAAATAGAGATACATGGTCCCATTCACGCACAGAACATTCTTTTCTCATCAGCAAATCAGTAATTCAGCAGTGGGCTGACTGCTTTGATATCAGTGGGCCCTGGACTTTACTGGTAGCTGTCAGCAAGGGAGCCCGTGGACACGCTGAGGGTCAGCCTCTATCTGTCTTCTTCTCTTAATTTCATTCTCATATCTCTCATTAAGCTCGGGAGTCTTAACTCCCCTACATGTGGTTTTTCTCGGCAGCCTGCTGGCCTGTTTGGTAGTTGGGTTGATTTATGATTTAATTTTATGGATGATATCACACAATTATCTCCAGATGGAATAATCAGGGATGAAGAGCTGCCAACCAACATTAGGAATGAAACGGGTTCACCCAGCAACAGCCATTTCTGTGCTGTAATTATTTTTTGTTTTGACTTCATAAACTTATCCTGAGACACTGGGTGTTCTTTTATAGCAGGCCCTCATTTGTCTAATTCAAATGAGATTATCTCACTGAGGTCCCCCTATTTCCCCATTTTTCACTTATCATTCTGCATATGACAGAGTCAGTCATAAATTATGATTAGAAAGCTAAAAATACACGAAATTGAGTCTACCCATGTATGCTGCACTAATGGAGTCATCTTGATAAATTACGAATCTTACAATTTTGATTTAGGCCAGCCCTTTGATGAGAAAGGGCAGAGTGCATGCGCGTCGGTTACCTGCAGCTTCCCTCATCACTGAAATCACCTGAATGAGCCTTGGCAAGGACAAGCCAGAAACGCAGGGCCAGTGGTAACCACTGTTCTTGTCACAGTCAGTGAGCTTTGTGTTGCTATGTGATCTTGTGGTCCCAAAGGACAAGTGTTCTTTTATCTTTCTTATCTCACACTACAGAATTTTGAAGAGTGAGTTTTACCTAGTACTCATCATCTTCCTTTCATAGCCACCCTAATACAAATTAGCATTTTCTCCTGCATGGTTTCTAAATGCTTCATGACTATACTAGCATAGGCCGTGAGACAAATGAAGGTAAACTTCAGTGTGAAAAATATGTATTATGCATCAATACCTGGGAAAGAAAGGGGAGAGAAGCATAATTGGGAAGAGGGTAAGGTTAAACAAGAATGAAGGTGTAGTGACTCCTTGACCAGTCAGGTTAGCAGAACAGAAATATATATTATCCTCCAAAGTTCTCCCATAGCTAAAATGACTAGACTTTCATCTCCTCAGATTACTTGATCACTAACGCTGGGACTGTTCTGAGGATTACAAGACCAAGCTGGGAAGCAAGTTCTTCCTCAAAGTAGGACACGGGTGGTGCAATGCCATGCTCATGATGTTGGGGATCAAATACTGGCTTTATTATGTATTACTGTAGTAGTACTACTAGTAACAGTCAGTTCTTGTCAAGCCTTCCTGTGTTCCAGGCACTGTAAATGCTTATGCGTTTTGATCCCTTAAAATGACCCCAGAACATTGGCAATACCAGTATCTCCACTTTTCAAAATGGAAAACTGAATGAGAGAGAAAAGGAGTAATTTCTCATGTGACTATATGTAAAGTGACATGGATAGAATCAAATATGTCTAAATTGGCTGTTAGTCTGCAATCTGTTCAAGTCTATAAATTAGTTGCCACATCTCTAAAATAGAATTGATAGTGAGGGTTATATTTGACAGCTCACTGGGTTGGTGTGAATATTTTTGTCTTTCCCACGTCCATGTGAAGATTCAATTCCCAGTGCAATAATTTGAAAAGGTGAGGCCTTCAGTAGGGAGGTCACGAAAGCTTCTCCTACATGAGTACACAAAGATCCTTATACATGGGGTTTCACACAGCACTGTCTATTTTTATGTCCAGCCTTCTGCCATGTAAGGACAATGAATTCAAGATTCCTTGCTGGAAGAAAAGACACGGCCTTCACCAGAAACAAGATCCACCTGAATTTTTGCTCTTGATTTTTAATCCTCCTCAACATTGAGAAATAAACTTATTTAACAAATTATCTAGTCTATCATTGCCTTGCAGCAGCCAAAGAGGGCTAAAGTTCCCATGCAAATCATTTAGCATACTGTCTCAATTAGCCTTAGCTGTTATTAAAATGAAAATTATGAATTCAAATTTTTAAATCATCTATTCTAATGAGAGTCTCTTTCCATACAGTTTTATCCTTGTGAGTGTATTATTGCTGTTATAACTAGGGTTCCTCCCACATCTCCTCAGGCTTTATGGCTTAGTGTCACCTTCTCTGGTCCTTTCTTTTTCTGCCACAGGATCACATGGCCCTTACAAGATAGGAGTCCCTCCGTCAGGGACTTCTCAGCTTCCGGTAGTATGAAGCAATAAAGTTATGGTCATTGTAAAGTATCCAGTCTGATTCTGATGTAGCAGCACAGAATAAATTCATATACGCATTAATGTCAGGGATCTCAATCTCAATTTTGTTAATTTAATTTTTTGCAGGGTAGAGGAGCAGCACAGCTGCAGCTTTACCATTTTTCTTAATCTTTTTAAGCAAACAATTTTTGGTTTCATTGAATTTATTCATTGATTTACTTATGTATTTCATTAATTTCCTTATTTTCTTCCTGTTAATTTCTTTGCTTTCCTTTGCACTGTTTTTATAATTTCTTAAATTACTAATATGGGATTTTTCTTCTTTTTTAATACAGTGATTTGTATCTATTATTTTCCTTCTAAGCATTGTTTAACTGCATTGCATGTATGTTAATATGTTGTATTTCAGTTTTTATCACTTCAAAATATTTTTCTATATTTAATGACATTTTTCTTTCATCTGTAAATTATACAGGAGTGTTATTTAATTAGTAAGTATTGGCAAAATGCAAATTTCTTTCTCTGATTGACTTCTAAATGCTATTCATTCAATGAATGAAGTTCAAATACAATAACTCATTATTTCAAAGCTTTTTTAAACTATTAAGGTTCTTTAATGGCTTAGCATATGGTTTTTATGGTGTAACATTTGCTTTATACAGGAAAACATTCCATTTTTATTTAACATTTATATTTGACTTATTCATGTCTCTGAATTTAAAATACATTCCTTGCAGACAACATAGCCTTGGGTGATAGTTTGTCTTATTTTATCTTTTGTTATTCTCCCAATCTGTGTTTTTACTGGAGTGATAAATGTATTTACATTAATTATTTTATTCATAGTATTTTATTTATAGCTGCTGTTTTTCTATTATTTTCTGTTTTTCATCTTTTTTTTTTGTTCTATTCCACCATTTCTGCCTTCTTTACCGTGCAGTAGGTATTTTTCTAATGTACCATGTTGGTTCCCTTTTACTATTTACTAATTTCCTTTCACTAAATGTCTTTTGCTATATTTTTTCAGTTATTTTCTTCATAGTTGCCCTCAGAATTAAAATGAGCATTTTTGAGCAACTTAGTTTGAATTAACACCAACTTAAATTCTTTAATATAAAAAGCATTGCTCAAATATATCTTCACTCCTCTACTTTCTTTGTGCTAGTTTTACCCTACAAATTACATCTCCGTGAATTTTACAGTCATCTGTATAACTTTATAAATATTGTTCTAAGCATTTGGCTTTTGAGTCAAATAAATCACAAACATATTTATGTTGTCTTTCATATTTAGCCAGTCTAGCTGATGCTTTTTAAATTTTGTGTGGATTGAAATTATTGTGTAGTGATGTTTTCTTTAAACTTCTAGTTTTTCTTGTGAGACAAGTCTAATGATGAATACTCTGAGTTTTTACTTATCTGAGAATATGTTGATTTATCCCCCATTTTTGAGGGACAGGAATTCTTGGTTATCAGTGTTTGAGCATTTTAAATCTGCATCCCGCTGAATTCTTCCATCCATAATTTCTAATGAGAAATCAGCTGTCCATCTTCTGAGGATTTCCTTTGTATAGTGGCTTTCTCTTCTCTTGCCATTTTTGGTTTTCTTTGTCTTTGAATTACACCAATCTATTATGATGCTTTTATATCTCTTTTCATTAATCCTACTATATATTAATTAGAACAATGAATTTCCACCTCTAAAATGAGTTTCTGCCTCATCCCAACTTCTGTTTTTCTAGTTATTTGTAATGAGAAAAACTTAGTATTAATACTCAAGCATATAAATGTCTCTTTTATACAGTGCAGCCAAGGAAAACCTTGAGAATCTTCAGCCCCTTCTTTCTGACCTAAGAGAGGAGGATTTTTGCCTTGGTTGGGGTAAAGAACTTTTGTTGAGGTTGGTAACAAGTAAAGAACAAAATTTTACTTCAGATGTGTTGCAAAAGGGTCGTGTTGGGCCAAGGATTTAGCTCAGTGGCTCAAAAGCTTGCCTGGTAAGTGTGAGGTCATGAGTTTGATCCCAGGTATTATAAAAAAAAAAAAGCATTAGGATGATAGAGCCTAAACAGACAAAATTAACAATTTTTTTGTTTATAGAAAATAAACAAGGTTATAAAGAAATGTGTACTTGAAGATTTTTAAACCTTCAGATTTTTAAACCTTCAGATTTTTTAAACCTTCAGACCTTTGAAAGTAGTTAAACCTTCAAAAGAAATACTAACGTTATCCAAATCTTTCTGAAACTTACTTACATTTTCTCTAGTATGTCAATTCCTTTCAGAAGATAGAAAATTATGCTAGTTGACATACTTCTACCTTCTCCAGATTTAGAACAATGTTCCTGTCTTAAGTGTAACATCAAATCGTTACTTCCTTAAACCAGTGACTTAGCTGTGGGCAGGAAAATAGAATCTGGGCAGTTACGATAAACTTCACTTCCACTGTTAAAGTAAATGTGTGGTTGTCCCTAACCAAAAAAGTTCCAAATTTTTTAACGTATTTTGGTGAATTTTAAAGAAAGCATGGCAAAATAGCTACTATATCTCCAGTTAAGATTTAACTACATAAACTGAAAGCAGAGGACAGTGATTTCCACCCTGGTTAGCTCTAGGCTGCCCTCTAGCGTTAATTGAAGACAAAATTTGTTTCCATCTAATGGTTCCTTGCCATTCTTTGGTGCAGAGGTTTGAACCTTTTCCTTCAAAGAGCATAGAACGCACTTACATAAATTCAGCATCTTACATCTGGGTATCGTTGCCTTTTTTGTTCTTTCTTGTTGACCAGATATAAAAAAAGATAGAGAAGAAAGAGAAAGAGAAAATATGATATAAATGACAAAATCCAAATCTCAAGCAACTGGGCACTAATTCTCTCAAAATCCTGGTCCTAACTCACTTTCAAATTTCTTTATTGCTGAATAAAGAATTTAAGAATTTGCCTCAGCAGTTAATCGATACAATGAATTCATGTCTAGTACACTATGGGTAAAAAATGGGTTTATTTGTCCACTTTTAAAAGCATGTCTTAGTGACTTTTGTCATTCCTGAGGCAAACACTTGACACCCACAATTTAAAGGGGGAAAGGCTTATTTAGCTCACAGTTTGTGGTGCTTTCAGTGCGTATGCAGCAGGGTACAAGCCAGAGGGGCACCACCGAGGAGAGACAGCTCACGCATGGTAGGCAGAAATGAGCAAAGCAATGCAATAGCAAAGCAGCAGCAGCAAACCAGCAAGCCTGCCTTTATGTTTCATACAGACTCCCTGCTCTTTGGCTGCCACCTCTCACACCCAGGTTGGGGCAGCTTTTAATCCTCGCATTACACCCTAGATCCAGGCAGGTCTGCAAACCCACACCTATGAGTTCATGAGACTTTGTGAGGACACCTAGATACGATCCATAACAAGGGTGATCCATCTGACATGTGGGATTCATCTCTGTCTTCTGTATTCTGTGAGATGAGAAATAGCAGAAACATTTTCATTCTGCTATTGGTAAAGTGGAAAGTCTTCCATATTGCATGTTCTGCCTAAGTAGGGCCAACTGTCCCGATGGAGATAATTAATGAAACCATGCTCTAGCTAACTGCTCAAAGTGACTGGCAAAAGATAATTAACTGCTGCAGCAATGACTCTAAAGGCTCAAACTCCAAGATAAAAGTTGACGTTCTCTACCTACAAACTAGAAATGGCAAATTTGTAACATCAGAGCAGATTTTTTTCCACATCTGAGCTACTGGTATGAGGGAGGTATGGATTTTTGTACTGAGGAGAGGGAAGGGCAGAGCAGGGGTATTCTGTTCCGTTCATTCCCTGACAGATAGCAGCATTCTTTACCTCGATTCGCCGAGCCAGCAGGGTCTCCCCCTCCATAATATGACAATCAAAACATATCCATACATTGCCTGTCCTCCCCCACTGCCCCAGAAAAAATGAAACACCTCCATATGAGAAGGATTTATTTACATCAAAATGCATACCAAGCTTATTTGCTTAAAAAATAATTTTTTCCTTCCCTGTAGAAATTTTCTAAGATTGACATGGCAAAATACTCTAAGTCAGGTAGGTTAAGCAATAAATATTTATTTTCTTTCAGTTCTAGAGGTTGGAAACTAAGATCAAAATGTAAGACTATTTGGTGTCTTCTAAGGCTTTTCTTCTTGGCTTGCAAATATCCTCTGCAATGGACTGAATGTTTCTGTACCTCCAAAACTCATACACTGAAATCTAAAATCTTAATGTGATCTTGTCTGAAGGTGGGGTCTTTGAGAAGTAACTAGGTCATGAGGGTAGAGTGTTTGCAAATGAGATGCATGCATTTATAAAAGAGATCTGAGATACAGGAACTATCTCTCAACTGCATATGTGTATGATGAGTATATGGCTCTGCAAACAGCGAGGGTCACACCAGACCTCAGATGTGCCAGTGCCTTAACTTGGACTCCTCAGCCTCCAAAATTTAAGAAATAAATTTCTGTTGCATAAGCCACTCAGTCTATGATATTTTGTTACAGTCTCCTCAGCTGACTGAGATATCGTTGTGTCTTCATGTATCTTTCCCCCTGTGCACTATATCCCTGGTAATTTCCACTGTTTGTGCTAATGTACTCT